>ML787469.1:201898-253557 GCA_009831015.1 Picea engelmannii | reverse complement strand
TAGTATAAATAGGAGTCGAGGGTATGAGAACCCTAGCTTGGATATTATTGTAACAGAGCGCTGCTCGATTGGAGGTTGCCCCCTCGAAGAGGCCTGTGAACATTGCTATCGGAATCAAGTGCTATTTCTGTTCAAGTGCTATTGTTGTTGCTATTTCGTATATCATTTCTGTGTATTGTGAAGATTATGTTGGATATTCTACTGTTATTCTGTTATTTCTAGCATTTCATTTCTGTTCTGCATATTTTATATATCTGGTATCTTGCAATGTGTGTGTGTGTGTGTGTGTGTGTTGAATGATATGCTCATGAATGTTTGTTTTCCTATTATGAATTTGCTTTGATGTGCTGTGCATATGATTTCATGGTTGAGTTTGAAATCTGAAGGAAAGGAGGAATGAGTTTCAATTGTTTCTCTATCTGAGCGAAGAATCCTACAAGGAGTGCAGTCGAAACATCCGCAAGGAGTGCGTTGATGGAGGCTCAGGTAGTTTAACTCGTGTTCTCATTCACCCAGAAGTGAAGTTGGGTTGCTAGAGCTATGCTAGAAGTGTGCAGGCAGAAGGAAGTCTCAGTTGTGAATCTGAGCAGAATCTCTGGAGGACTGCTGCTACAGGTGCACGCAGAGTCAAGAGAGGTTGAACACTTGAAGTGTTTGTAGAGTTTCCGCAAGGAGTGCATGCAAAGACCCTCTTTTGAGGATCGAAGTCGTGAGAGAGCTCAAGAGGGATAAATCCTTTGAAGTTGTTGAAGGACAACGTGAAGAATTTGGTGATTGGAAGCTTGTAAGGAGTGTTGCAAGTTTGCGTACAAGAGGTTTCGCATCAAGAAATCCTCAAGGAGGAGAAGTGACGGTCAAGATCTTATGGAGGGAACTTGTGGAAATCCTGTGAGCCATCAGATCCACTAGAAGTAGTGAGGAAGTTACGGCCACATCAGGAGTTAATCTCAGGACACCATGAGCCATGGATCATCATATGGTTAACCGTCAACCGTCCGATTGGATAGAAGCTACAAAGGGTTTAAGCCTATGTGAGGCATCGGGGTTTCAGAAGTTCAGAAGTTCGAGGCCTTTTGGGTTTTGAAACATCAACGGGAAATCCTAGCCGTTGATCTCGGCAGGACATGTGTCAGGAATATGGAGAGGCATCGGGGTTCGACACATCGCGAATTCCGGGAGTGAAGAAATCACAACATCAGGAATCGTGATCTGTGATATCCCGACGAGTCCTGAACCGTCCATTGGTTGGGAACGCATGTCAGAAGATTTAAAATAGTTAGGAGTCAGAGTATCGGGGTTTTTGAAGACAGAGAACTCTTGCATGTTGGAATCGCGATCCATGAAATCCCGACGGGAGAATTGTGTGTGGGCCACGGCAGGAGCTAGTGGAGAACAGGTGGCACATATATCGGGGATCGGAAAAAGGTGAGACTCGAAACCTTTGTCATCAGGATTCGTGATCCCGTGAATTCTGAAATCCCGATAGAAGTGACAGGAGGTGGAAAAGTCAACCCACACATGTGTATCATTGTATTGGTATATCAGGAGTCGGGGATTAGAGAGGCAAGTTGTTTCGACATCATAAGTGCCAAAATTTTGATGGAAGGATTCCCGATAGAAATAGGAGGCATTGGCATTTACCCATCGGGTTTCGGGGTTTTGTGAAGCACAGGGTGCACGACCATGAGACTCGCGAAGATGTGAAGTCTGATTCCCTGATTTGAGAAGGGGGATCATTAAGAAGAGCGTTGTGGGTGCAGATTTGCCGATAGGGGAATAGAAGAACCTTGGAGTTCTTCGAGCCGAGAAGAAGAAGATCCTGTGAGAGTGGACGTGCCCTGGGTGGTGCACCTGCGTCAAAGTGGTATCAGAGCTTAGACAATTCCTCTGCTTCCTATAGCAGAGAAGAAGGAGAATTCGCCATGCCGCCAAGGAGAAGGGGTAGGCAATCACCCGATCCAGAGTAGGAAAGGGAAATGTCCAGAGAAAGAGGTAGGCAAGTGAAGAATCCAGACATGGAGAGAGGAATGTGAAATATTCGTGCCAGAATAGAGGACATGGAGATAAGAGAAAGGAAAAAAGCTGATGCAGGAGAGATCAGTGAATCTGAAAATGAAGATGATGTTGGACATGGAGAAGAAGAAATCCCAGCGGAAGATGCAGCGAGTGAACGATTACTAAAAGTTGTTGCAAGAATGAGTACAAAGGTAAGAATGGACATTCCAATTTATGAGGGAAATCTGGATGGGGAAGAGCTTCTAGATTGGATTAGAGCTCTAGACACTTACTTTGACTATGAGGATATCGAAGAGGATAAGAAGGTCAGGCATGCCGTCACAAGATTAAAAGGACATGCAGCCTTGTGGTGGGATGAACTACAAGCTGACAGGTGTTGCCAAGGCAAGCAAAAAATTAAGAGCTGGGACAGGATGATTGCCAAGATGAAGGCAAAATTTATTCCCAGGGATTACCAAATTTCTCTGTTCAGGAGGATGCAGAACCTGAGACAAAAGAAGATGATAGTAAAGGAATATACTGAAGAGTTTTACAGGTTGAACATTAGGGCAGGTCATCGTGAAAGCAACGACGAAAAAGTGGCCAGGTATATGAATGGCCTGAGATATGAAATTCAGGATGAAATGAGTATGGAAACCATTCAAATGGTAGAAGATGCTTACCAAATGGCTTTGAAAGCTGAGGAGAAGCTGAGCCAAAAGCAGAGTCAAAGAGGCCGAGGCATAAGTCAGCCCAGAGGCAAAGCAGTTGCCCAGGAAAGAATTCAGAAGCCCAGAGATGACTGGAGGAAACCTCAGACTCAGACAGAGAGAGGTGGGAGCTCACAACGAGGGTGATATGTGGAGCAAAGAGAACATCATACTGAGCAGAGAGGGGGATATGCTGATAATGATAGATTTCCTCATACCAGAGCTAGAGGAAGAAGAAGAGGTGGAGTAATCACATGCTTCACATGTGGGAAGAATGGGTACAGGTCGTTAGAGTGTCCAGAGAAAAAGAAAGAAACTGGGGAGACTCACATTGCCGAGGCATAGAGGTGAGATGTTGAGGCAGAATACACTGAAGGCGGAAGATCGCTGGTGATGCGGAAAGTCCTTTTGACGCCGGAGAAGGAAATGGAGAATTCAGCGCAGAGAAACAGTCTTTTTAGGACTGCTTGCAAGACCAGGGACAGGGTATGCAAGGTTATCATGGACAGCGGTAGCATGGATAATCTCGTTTCAACCGAGATGGTAGAGAAGCTGGAGCTGGAGACAACTGATCACCAGAGTCCATACAAAGTTTCATGGCTACAGAAGGGACATCAGGTAAATTTCACTAAGCAGTGCTTGGTTGAATTCAAAATAGGAGGGTATAATGATAAAATACTCTGTGATGTTATTCCTATGGATGTATGTCATCTATTGCTAGGTAGACCATGGAAATATGATAGAAATGTGATTCATGATGGGAGGATGAACACATACACCCTGGAGAAGAATGGGAGAACCCATATGTTGCATCCAATTGAGGATAAGGGGGTGAACCCGGAAGTAAGCAACACAATACTTCTCATGAGTGGGAAGGAACTTCTTACAGAAGTTAAGAAGAAGGAGGATCCACAATTCTTTGTGGTCAGGAAACCGAAAGTCATTTTGACCAGCACGAGAGTGGACGATTTTCCAAAAGAAATTCAGGAACTCTTGGAAGAGTTCGCTGACATCGTAGTAGATGAATTACCTCGTTCGTTGCCACTGATGAGAAGTGTGAGTCATCATATAGACCTCATACCCGGAGCCAGTTTTCCAAACAAAGCCACGTACAGATTGACGTCGCAGGAGAATGAAGAAGTTAAAAAACAAGTCCAGCAGTTGTTGGACAAAGGTTTGGTCAGAGAAAGCTTGAGTCCATGTGTTGTTCCGATAGTACTCAGTCCAAAGAAAGATGGGGGCTAGAGAATGTGTACCGACTAGAGGGCGATCAACAAAATAACCATTAGGTATAGATTCCCATTGCCAAGAATGGATGATTTTATGGATTGCTTAAGTGGAGCAAGATTTTTTCAAAGATAGATTTGAAGAGTGGATATCACCAAATCCATATGAGAGAAGGTGATGAATGGAAAACAACATTCAAAACAAACGAAGGTTTGTATGAATGGCTTGTCATGCCATTTGGCTTGACGAATGCACCAAGTACCTTTATGAGGTTGATGAATGAAGTCCTAAAGGAGTTCATCGAGAAATTTGTCATTGTGTATCTAGATGACATATTGGTTTTTAGCAAGACGAAGGTTGAACATCTGAAGCATTTGTCCATTGTGATGAAGAGGCTACAACAAGAGAAGTTGTTGATAAACATGAAGAAATCCTCATTTATGAAGACAAAACTCATTTACTTGGGATTTGTTATATCTGCAAATGAGTTGAGGATGGATCCAGATAAGGTGGAGGTAATCAAGAATTGGCCATCACCGAGGAACATATTTGAGGTGAGAAGTTTTCATGGATTGGCTAGTTTCTACAATAAATTCATCAGGAATTTCAGTGGAATTAGTGCAGCGATGATGGATACAGTGAAGAAAAGACATAAATATTTTCACTGGATGGAAGAGGCTAAGAAGAGTTTCAATTTGTTGAAATGGAAGATTACGGAACAACCAGTTTTGGTGTTGCCAGATTTCCAGAAAACATTTCAGGTGAAATGTGACGCAAGCGGATTTGCCATAGGAGCGGTCTTGAGTTAGGAGGATAGACCGATTGCATATTTCAGCGAAAATCTAAATGAGGAAAAATAAAAGTACACCACATATGATAAGGAATTCTATGCCATCATCCAGGCATTGAAAAAATGGAGCCACTATTTGATTCCAAAGGAATTTGTTTCATATAGTTATAACCATGCATTGCAATATGTAACTCAACAGGAAAAGTTGAATCAGAGGCATGTTAAATGGGTTGAATACATGCAAAATTTCACTTTTTTGATAAAACATATTTCTGGTACTGCTAACAAGGTTGTTGATGCTTTGAGCAGGAAATGTTTGTTGTTGCAGGAGTTCAAAGTCCGGACGTTAGGCTTTGATGATCTCAGAGACATGTATGCAGATGACCAAGATTTTAAGGAGGCGTATGAAGCAGCTAAGAATCCAGTTTTCAGAGATAGAATCCCTTGGATAGACTATATGATCCAAGATGGATTATTGTTCAGAGGAAATCAGTTGTGTATTCCAAATTGCTCCATGAGGGAGAATCTGTTAAAGGAAAAACACAGCGGAGGATTGGTCGGACACTTCGGTCATGATAAGACATTTGAAAAGATGAGCAAGTCATACTTTTGGCCAGGGATGTAGTCAGAGGTCAAGTGGTTTGTAGACAGATGCAGGATTTGCCAGCATTCGAAGGGGAGAAAGCAGAATGCGATATTTTATCAACCATTGCCCATACCAGACAAGCCATGGGAGGCGATAAGTATGGATTTTGTATTGGGATTGCCAAGGACACAAAGGGGATTCGATTCGATCTTTGTAGTAGTGGATAGATTTTCCAATATGGCACATTTTATCCCATGTCAGAAAACCAGTGATGCGACACACATCGCGAATCTGTTTTTCAAAGAAGTCGTTCGACTTCACGGCTTACCCAGAAGCATAGTTTCGGATAGGGACACAAAGTTCTTAGGACACTTTTGGAGGACATTATGGAAGAAGTTGGGGACTAACTTGAAGTTTAGTTCTTCTTATCATCCTCAGACAGATGGACAAACAGAAGTGGTGAACCGAAGCCTGGGAGACTTGTTGAGAAGCTTGGTGACTGAGCACCATAGTAGTTGGGATAATATATTGCCGCAGGCAGAGTTTGCTTACAATGACTCTGTTAACAGGAGCACAGGGCAGAGTCCATTCCAGATTGTATATGGCACACAACTGAGAGGAGTTTTTGAATTAAGAGATTCAGAACATACTGCTACTAGGAGCGCTAGGGCAGAAAAATTTGCTGAGGCAATGAAAGAACTTCACAGCCAGGTGAAGGAGCGGTTGCTGAAATCAAGCCAAGAATATAAGTGTAGAGCCGATCGGCATAGAAGAAAACTTCAATTTGAGGTTGGTGATTTGGTTCTAGCACATCTGAGGAAGGAAAGGTTCCCGAAAGGAACGTATAATAAATTGAAGATGAAGAAAATCGGGCCATGTAAGGTCTTGAAGAAATTGGGGGAAAATGCTTATGAAATTGAGTTATCGGATGGGATCGGAATATCTCTGATATTTAATGGTTCAGATTTATATCCATATAAAGTTGATGAAGTAGGAGCAGAAAGGGATGAGCAGCCAGAGGTCCAGTGGCATAAGAAGATGCCGAATTCAGAGAAGTCATAGATGGAGTGTATATTAGACAAGAAGGTGAGCAAGAAGACCAGGTGAAAGGAATACCATGAGTATTTGGTCAAATGGAAGGGCCATCCATTTGAAGATGCCAGCTGGGAGACTGAAGCAAAGATTCAAAAGCATGGACAGACTGTGGAGGAGCTCATGGACAGGAGCCCATGAAGTTTTTCAAGCGAGGGAGTATGATGTAGGAGCTTCTCTCGAGACAAGCGAGCCAGTGCAGAGGACAAAGGACAGCTGGACAAGCCCAGCCAAACTTTTTGAATTTTACCTTGAAGATGATGCGCCAATGTATAATTGAATTCATTTAGTGAAAAGAACCTTTTGAATATTGTATTGGACCTTGAGCGATTCGCTCTCATCCTTAGTAGATAGGAGGCATTTGATCTAGTTAATGCAAGTAGATAGAATTCATTTCCAGATTAGACAGTTTTAGAGCACAGGAGGGAAAACGGATATAGACACGCTCATTGTGCATTGTAACATAGTAGAAGGAAGACAGTGAGAAGCATTGAGCAAGAGTAGCAGAGAACTGTAGAAGAACATCCATGTACAGATTTGAATTAATAGAAAGGATTGATTCAGATTCTTGGTTTTATGTCTGTGTGTGTGTGTGTGTTGAATGATATGCTCATGAATGTTTTTTTTCCTATTATGCATTTTCTTTGATGTGTTGTGCATATGATTTCATGGTTGAGTTTGAAATTTGAAGGAAAGGAGGAATGAGTTTCAATTGTTTCTCTATCTGAGCGAAGATTCCTGCAAGGAGTGCAGTCGAAACATCCGCAAGGAGTGCGTTGATGGAGGCTCAGGTAGTTTAACTCGTGTTCTCATTCACCCAGAAGTGAAGTTGGGTTGCTGGAGTTGTGCTAGAAGTGTGCAGGTAGAAGGAAGTCTCAGTTGTGAATCTGAGCAGAAGCTCTGGAGGACTGCTACTGCAGGTGCGCGTAGAGTCAAGAGAGGCTGAACACTTGAAGTGTTTGTAGAGTTGATGCAAGGAGTGCGTGCAAAGACCCTCTTTTGAGGCCCGAAGTCATGAGAGAGCTCAAGAGGGATAAAGCCTTCAAAGTTGTTGAAGGACAACGTGAATAAGTTGGTGATTTGAAGCTTGTAAGGAGTGTTGCAAGTTCGCGTACAGGAGGTTTCACATCAAGAAATCCTCAAGGAGGAGAAGTGACGGTCAAGATCTTGTGGAGGGAACTCGTGGAAATCCCATGAGCCGTCAAATCCACTAGAAGTAGCGAGGAAGTTACGACCACATAAGGAGTTAAGATCAGGACACCGTGAGCCGTGGATCATCATCTGGTTAACCGTCAACCGTCTGATTGGACAGGAGCTGCAAAGGGTTTAAGCCTGTGTGAGGCATCGGGGTTTCAGAAATTCAGAAGTTTGAGGCCTTTTGGGTTTCGAAACACCAACGGGAAATCCTAGCCATTGATCTCAGCAGGACACGTGTCAGGAATCTGGAGAGGCATCGGGGTTCAACACATCACGAATTCCGGGAGTGAAGAAATCACAACATCAGGAATTGCGATCTGTGATATCCTGATGAGTCCTGAACCGTCCATTGGTTGGGAATGCGTGTCAAAAGATCTAAAACAGTCAGGAGTCGGAGTATAGGGGTTTTTGAAGACAGAGAACTCTTGCATGTTGGAATCACGATCCACGAAATCCCGACGGGAGAATTGTGTGTGGGCCACGACAGGAGCTAGTGGAGAACAGGTGGCACGTATATCGGGGATCGAAAAAAGGTGAGACTCGAAACCTTTGTCATCAGGATTCACGATCCCGCGAATTCCGAAATCCCGATAGAAGCGACGGGAGGTGGAAAAGTCAACCCACACGTGTGTATCGATGTATTGGTATATCGGGAGTCGGGGATTAGAGAGGCAAGTTGTTTCGACATCATAAGCGCCGAAATTCTGACGGAAGGATTCCTAATAGAAATAGGAGGCATTAGCATTTACCCATCGGGTTTTGAGGTTTTGTGAAGCAGAGGGTGCACGACCACAGGACTCACAAAGCTGCAAATTCCGATTCCCCGATTTGAGAAGGGGGATCATTAAGAAGAGCACTGTGGGTGCAGATTTCTCGATAGGGGAATAGTAGAACCTTGGAGTTATTCGAGCCAAGAAGAAGAAGATCCAGTGAGAGCGGACGTGCCCTGGGTGGTGCACCTATGTCAAAGTGGTATCAGAGCTTAGATAATTCCTTTGCTTCCTGTAGTAGAGAAGAAGGAGAATTCTCCATGCCGCCAAGGAGAAGGGGTAGGCAATCACCTGATCCATAGGAGGAAAGGGAAATGACTAGAGAAAGAGGTAGGCAAGTGCAGAATCCAGACATGGAGAGAGGAATGTGAAATCTTCGTGCCAGAATGGAGGACATGGATATAAGATAAAGGCGAAAAGCTGATGCAACAGAGATCAGTGAATCCAAAAATGAAGATGATGCTGGACATGGAGAAGAAGAAATCCCAGCGGAAGATGCAGCGAGTGGACGATTACTAAAATTTGTTGCAAGAATGAGTACAAAGGTAAGAATGGACATTCCAGTTTATGAAGGAAATTTGGATGGGGAAGAGCTTCTAGATTGGATTAGAGCTCTAGACACTTACTTCGACTATGAGGATATCGAAGAGGATAAGAAGTTCAGGCATGCCATCACAATATTAAAAGGACATACAGCCTTGTGGTGGGATGAACTACAAGCTGACAGGCATTGCCAAGGCAAGCAGAAAATTAAGAGCTGGGACAGGATGATTGCCAAGATGAAGGCATAATTTATTCCCAAGGATTACCAAATTTCTCTGTTCAGGAGGATGTAGAACCTAAGACAGAAGCAGATGACAGTAAAGGAATATACTGAAGAGTTTTACAGGTTGAACATTAGGGCAGGTCATCGTGAAAGCAATGACGAAAAAGTGGCCAGGTATATGAATGGCTTGAGATATGAAATTCAGGATGAAATGAGTATGGAAACCATCCGAATGGTAGAAGATGCTTACCAAATGGCTTTGAAAGTTGAGGAGAAGCTGAGCTGAAAGCAGATTCAAAGAGGCCGAGGCAGAAGTCATCCCAGAGATGACTGGAGGAAACCTCAGACTCGGACAGAGAGAGGTGGGAGCTCACAGCGAGGGCGATATGTGGAGCAAAGAGAATAACATACTGAGAAGAAAGGGGGATATGCTGATAATGATAGATTTCCTCATACCAGAGGTAGAGGAAGAGGAAGAGGTGGAGTAATCACATGCTTCACATGTTGGAAGAATGGGCACAGGTCGTTCGAGTGTCCAGAGAAAAAGAAAGAAACCGGGGAGACTCACATCGCCGAGGCACAGAGGTGAGATGTTGAGGTAGAATACATTGAAGGAGGAAGATCGCTAGTGATGCGGAAAGTCCTTTTGACGTCAGAGAAGGAAATGGAGAATTCAACGCAGAGAAACAGTCTTTTTAGGACTGCTTGCAAGACCAGGGACAGGGTATGCAAGGTTATCGTGGACAGCGGTAGCACGGATAATCTTGTTTCAACCGAGATGTTAGAGAAGCTGGAGCTGGAGACAACTGATCACCCAAGTCCATACAAAGTTTCATGGCTACAGAAGGGACATCAGGTTAATGTCACTAAGCAGTGCTTGGTTGAATTCAAAATAGGAGGGTCTAATGATAAAATACTCTGTGATGTTATTCCTATGGATGTATGTCATCTATTGCTGGGTAGACCATGGAAATATGATAGAAATGTGATTCATGATGGGAGGATGAAAACATACACCCTGGAGAAGAATGGGAGAACCCATATGTTGCATCCAATTGAGGATAAGGGGGCGAACCCGGAAGTAAGAAACACAATACTTCTCATGAGTGGGAAGGAACTTCTTACGGAAGTTAAGAAGAAGGAGGATCCACAATTCTTTGTGGTCAGGAAACCGAAATTCGTTTTGACCAGCACGAGAGTGGATGATTTGCCAAAAGAAATTCAGGAACTCTTGGAAGAGTTCACTGACATTGTGGTAGATGAATTACCTCATTCGTTGCCACCGATGAGAAGTGTGAGTCATCATATAGACCTCATACCTGGAGCCAGTTTGCCAAACAAAGCTGCGTACAGATTGATGCCGCAGGAGAATGAAGAAGTTAAAAGACAGGTCCAGGAGTTGTTGGACAAAGGTTTGGTCAGAGAAAGCTTTAGTCCATGTGTTGTTCCGACAGTACTCAGTCCGAAGAAAGATGGGGGCTGGAGAATGTGTATCGACTCAAGGGCAATCAACAAAATAACCATCAGGTATAGATTCCCATTGCCAAGAATGGATGATTTGATGGATTGCTTAAGTGGAGCAATATTTTTTTCAAAGATAGATTTGAAGAGTGGCTATCACCAGATCCGTATGAGAGAAGGTGATGAATGGAAAACAACATTCAAAACAAACGAATGTTTGTATGAATGGCTTGTCATGCCGTTTGGCTTGACGAATGCACCAAGTACCTTTATGAGGTTGATGAATGAAGTCCTGAAGGAGTTCATTGGGAAATTTGTCATCATGTATCTGGATGACATATTGGTTTTTAGCAAGACGAAGGCTGAACATCTGAAGTATTTGGCCATTGTGATGAAGAGGCTACATCAAGAGAAGTTGTTGATAAACATGAAGAAATCCTCATTTATGAAGACATAACTCATTTACTTGGGATTTTTTATATCTGCAAATGAGTTGAGGATGGATCCAGATAAGGTGGAGGTAATTAAGAATTGGCCATCACCGAGGAACGTATTTGAGGTGAGAAGTTTTCATGGATTGGCTAGTTTCTACCGGAAATTCATCAGGAATTTCAGTGGAATTAGTGCAGCGATGATGGATACAGTGAAGAAAAGACATAAATCTTTTCACTGGATAGAAGAGGCTGAGAAGAGTTTCAGTTTGTTGAAACAGAAGATTACGGAACAACCAGTTTTGGTGTTGCCAGATTTCCATAAAACATTTCAGGTGAAATGTGACACAAGCGGATTTGCCATAGGAGCGGTCTTGAGTCAGGAGGACAGACCGATTGCATATTTCAGCGAAAATCTGAATGAGGCAAAAGAAAAGTACTCCACATATGATAAGGAATTCTATGCCATCATCCAGGCATTGAAAAAATGGAGGCACTATTTGATTCCAAAGGAATTTGTTTTATATAGTGATAACCATGCATTGCAATATGTAACTCAACAGGAAAAGTTGAATCAGAGGCATGTTAAATGGGTTGAATACATGTAAAATTTCACTTTTGTGATAAAACATATTTCTGGTACTGCTAACAAGGTTGATGATGCTTTGAGCAGGAAATGTTTGTTGTTGCAGGAGTTCAAAGTCTGGATGTTAGGCTTTGATGATCTCAGAGACATGTATGCAGATGACCAAGATTTTAAGGAGGCGTATGAAGCAGCTGAGAATCCAGTTTTTAGAGATAGAAGCCATTGGACAAACTATATGATCCAAGATGGATTATTGTTCAGAGGAAATCAATTATGTATTCCAAATTGCTCCATGAGGGAGAATCTGTTAAAGGAAAAACACGATGGAGGATTGGTCGGACACTTCGGTCATGATAAGACATTTGAAAAGATGAGCGATTCATACTTTTGGCCACGGATGCGGTCAGAGGTCAAGCGGTTTGTAGACAGATGCAGGATTTGCTAGCATTCGAAGGGGAGAAAGCAGAATGCGGGATTTTATCAACCATTGCCCATACCAGACAAGCCGTGGGAGGCGATAAGTATGGATTTTGTATTGGGATTGCCAAGGACACAAAGGGGATTCAATTCAATATTTGTAGTAGTGGATAGATTTTCCAAGATGGCACATTTTATCCCATGTCAGAAAACCAGTGATGCGACACACATCGCGAATCTGTTTTTCAAAGAAGTCGTTCAACTTCATGGCTTACCCAGAAGCATAGTTTCGGATAGGGACACAAAGTTCTTAGGACACTTTTGGAGGACATTATGGAAGAAGTTGGGGACTAACTTGATGTTTAGTTCTGCTTATCATCCTCATATGGATGGACAAACATAAGTGGTGAACAGAAGCCTGGGAGACTTGTTGAGAAGCTTGGTGACTGAGCACTATAGCAGTTGGGATAATATATTTCCGCAGGTAGAGTTTGCTTACAATGACTCTGTTAATAGGAGCACAGAGCAGAGTCCATTCCAGATTGTATATGGCACACAACCGAGAGGAGTTTCTAAATTAAGAGATTCGGAACAGACTGCTACTAGGAGCGCTAAGGCAGAAGAATTTGCTGAGGCAATGAAAGAACTTCACAGCCAGGTGAAGGAGCGGTTGCTGAAATCAAGCCAAGAATATAAGCGCAGAGTCGATCAGCATAGAAGACAACTTCAGTTCGAGTTTGGTGATTTGGTTCTGGCACATCTGAGGAAGGAAAGGTTCCCGAAAGGAACGTATAATAAATTGAAGATGAATAAAATCAGGCCATGTAAGGTCTTGAAGAAATTGGGGGAAAATGCTTATGAAATTGAGTTATCGGATGGGATCGGAATATCTCCGATATTTAATGTTTCGGATTTATATCCATATAAAGTTGATGAAGCAGGAGCAGAAAGGGATGAGTAGCCAGAGGTCCAGTGGCAGAAGTAGATGCTGACTTCAGAGAATCCGCAGATGGAGTGTATACTAGACAAGAAGGTGAGCAAGAAGACCAGGCGAAAGGAATACTATGAGTATCTGTTCAAATGGAAGGGCCATCCAGTTGAAGATGCCAGCTAGGAGACTGAAGCAAAGATTCAGAAGCATGGACAGACTGTGCAGGAGCTCATGGACAGGAGCCCATGAAGTTTTTCAAGCGAGGGAGTATGATGCAGGAGCATCTCTCGAGACAAGTGAGCCAGCGCAGAGGACAAAGGACAGCTGGACAAGCCCAGCCAAACTTTTTGAATTTTACCTTGAAGATGATGCGCCAATGTATAATTGAAGTCATTTAACGAAAAATGCCTTTTGAATATTGTATTGGACCTTGAGCGATTCGCTCTCGTCCTTAGTAGATAGGAGGCATTTAATCTAGTTAATTCAGGTAGATAGAATTTATTTCCAGATTAGACAGTTATAGAGCGTAGGAGGGAAAACGGATATAGACACCCTCATTGTGCATTATAACATAGTAGAAGGAAGACAGTGAGAAGCATTGAGCAAGAGTAGCAGAGAACTGTAGAAGAACATCCATGTACAGATCTTGAATTAATAGAAAGGATTGATTCAGATTCTTGGTTTTATGTCTGTGTGTGTGTGTGTGTTGAATGATATGCTCATGAATGTTTGTTTTCCTATTATGCATTTTCTTTGATGTGCTGTGCATATGATTTCATGGTTGAGTTTGAAATCTGAAGGAAAGGAGGAATGAGTTTCAATTGTTTCTCTATCTAAGCGAAGATTCCTGCAAGGAGTGCAGTCGAAACATCCACAAGGAGTGCGTTGATGGAGGCTCAGGTAGTTTAACTCGTGTTCTCATTCACCCAGAAGTGAAGTTGGGTTGCTGGAGCTGTGCTAGAAGTGTGCAGGTAGAAGGAAGTCTCAGTTGTGAATCTGAGCAGAAGCTTTGGAGGACTGCTGCTGCAGGTGCGCGCAGAGTCAAGAGAGGCTGAACACTTGAAGTGTTTGTAGAGTTGCCGTAAGGAGTGTCTGAAAAGACCCTATTTTGAGGCTCAAAGTCATGAGAGAGATCAAGAGGGATAAATCCTTCGAAGTTGTTGAAGGACAACATGAAGAAGTTGGTGATTGGAAGCTTGTAAGGAGTGTTGCAAGTTCGCGTACAGGAGGTTTCGCATTAAGAAATCCTCAAGGAGGAGAAGTGACGGTCAAGATCTTGTGGAGGGAACTCGTGGAAATACCATGAGCTGTCAGATCCACCAGAGGTAGCGAGGAAGTTTCGGCCACATCAGGAGTTAAGCTCAGGACACCCTGAGCCATGGATCATCATCTAGTTAACCGTCAACCATCCGATTGGACAGAAGCTGCAAAGGGTTTAAGACCGTGTGAGGCATTGGGGTTTCAGAAGTTTAGAAGTTTGAGGGCTTTTGGGTTTTGAAACACCAACGCGAAATCCTAGCAGTTGATCTCGGCAGGACACCTGTCAGGAATCTGGAGAGGCATCGGGGTTCGACACATCGTGAATTCTGGGAGTGAAGAAATCACAACATTAGGAATCATGATCCGCGATATCCCGACGCGTCCTGAACCATGCATTGGTTGGGAACGCGTGTCAGAAGATCTAAAACAGTCAGGAGTCGGAGTATCGGGGTTTTTGAAGACAGAGAACTCTTGCATGTTGGAATCATGATTCGTGAAATCCCGACAGGAAAATTGTGTGTGGGCCACGGCAGGAGCTAGTGGAGAACAGGTGGCACGTATATTGGGGATCGGAAAAGGGTGAGACTCAAAACCTTTTTCATCAGGATTCACGATCCCGTGAATTCTGAAATCCTGATAGAAGTGACGGGAGGTGGAAAAGTCAACCCACACGTGTGTATCGGTGTATTGGTATATCGGGAGTCGGGGATTAGAGAGGCAAGTTGTTTCGACATCATAAGCATGGAAATTAAGACGAAAGGATTCCCGATAGAAATAGGAGGCATTGGCATTTACCCATCGAGTTTCGGGGTTTTGTGAAGCACAGGGTGCATGACCATGGGACTCACGAAGCTGCGAAGTCTGATTCCCCAATTTGAGAAGGGGGATCATTAAGAAGAGTGCTATGGGTGCAGATTTCTCGATAGGGGAATAGAAGAACCTTAGAGTTCTTTGAGCCGAGAAGAATAAGATCCTTTGAGAGCGGACGTGCCCTGGGTGGTGCGCCTGCATCACTTCGACTCCTTCGAATATTTTCTTCCCTACGGATTTCCCATGGCTTTGCGTTCTTGAGAAAAACCTCTGCACGCACTCCTTGCGACAAATCTTCAACCACTCCCAAGTGTTGAAAATCTTTCGACCCTGTGCACACCTGTAGTAGCAGTCTCTCAACGCTCTACTCAGATTCATGATTTTGAGGCTTAGCTTGGCCTGCGCACTCCTTGCTCTGCTCCTGTGCCTATCCGCACTCCTGAATGAACGAGAACAAAAGCAACTCTATCTAATTCTTCTGTCAACGCACTCCTTGCAGACACTCCAATTGCACTCCTTGCAGGAACTCTGGCTCAGATAGAGAAACAATTGAAACTCATTCCATTTGCCTTTCAGACTTCAAACTCAAAGCATGAAATCATGTACACAGCATATAAAGCAAATGTGTAACAGGAAGCAAACATTCATGAGCATATCATTCAGCATCCATACACAGAGAACAAACACAAAACCATGAATTTGAATCAAAGTTCTTTCTATTAATTCAAATATATGTACATGGGTGTTCTTACACAACTCTCTGCATGCTCTTGCTCTTCCTTGATAATGTTACAATGCACAATGAGGGTGTCTATATCCCATTTCCCTCTTGCACTCTAAAACTATCTAATCTAGAATTAAATTCTACCTACTTGCATTAACTACTTTAAATGCCTTATATCTACTAAGGACGAGAGCTAAAGGCTCAAGCTCTATTTTCATTATACAAGTGTGCCTTCTCTTAATGACTCATTTAAGATCGCGCAACAATGTCCAAGGTGTTTTCAAAATTTGTGTTGGCGCTTGTCCAGCTGTCCGATTGTCTTCTGCGTTGGCTCGCTTGATGTGGGTGATGCTCCTGCATCATACTCCCTCGCTTGAAAATTTTCATGGGCTCCTGTCCATGAGCTCACCTATGGTGTGTCCATGCTTTTGTATCTCTTCTTCAGTCTCCCAGATGGCGTCTTCAACTGGATGGTTCTTCCATTTGACCAGATACTCAAAGTATTGTTTCCTTCTGGTCTTCTTACCAATTCATTTGTCCAGTATGCGCTCCATTTGTGGCTTCTCTGCAACTGGCACCTGCTTTTTCCACTAGATCACTGGCTTCTCACTTCCAGTCCCTATTTCCTCAGCTCTATATGGGTACAAATCAGAGATATTGAATATCGAAGAAATTCCGACCCCATTGGGTAATTCAATCTCGTAAGAATTCGTCCCAAACTTCTTCAAGACCCTACATGGCCCGATTTTCTTCATTTTCAGCTTATTATATGTTCATCTTGGGAACCTTTCTTTCCTCAAATGTGCAAGAACCAAATCACCAACCTCGAACTAAAGTTGTCTCTTCCATTGATCGGCTCTGTGCTTGTATTCTTGACTTGAATCCAGCAGTCGCTCCTTCACCCAGCTGTGAAGTTCCTTAATCGCCTCTGTGAATTCTTTTGCACTAGCGCTCCTAGTCGTAGCTTGTTCTGAATCTCTTAGTTCAAAAATACCCCTTGGCTGCATACCATAGAAAACCTGAAATGGACTTTGCCCTGTGCTCCTATTAACTGAGTCATTATATGCAAACTCTGCCTGGGGTAATATATTGTCCCATTGGTTGTGGTGTTCTGTCACCAAGCTTCTCAGCAAGTCTCCCAGACTTCTATTTACTACTTATGTCTATCCATCCATCTGAGGATGATAAGCTGAACTAAACAACAAGTTAGTTCCTAGCTTCTTCCATAACGTCCTCCAAAAATTCCCTATGAATTTTGTATCTTGGTCCGAAACTATACTTCTCGGCAAACCATGAAGTCGAATGACCTCTTTGAAAAACAGGTTCGCGATGTGAGTCGCGTCACTAATCTTCTGACATGGAATGAAGTGTGCCATTTTGGAAAATCTATCCACCACCACAAAGATTGAATCACAACCTCTTTGTGTTCTTGGCAACCCCAATACAAAATCCATGTTGATCGCGTCCCACGACCTTTCAGGTATGGGCAATGGTTGATAAAATCCTACATTCTGTCTTCTCCCCTTCAAATGCTGGCAAATTCTACATCTGTCCATGAATATCTTGACATCTTCTCACATTCCCGGCCAAAAATATGACTCATTCAATTTCGTGAATGTCTTGTTGTGGCCAAAGTGTCCTGCCAATCCTCCACTGTGTTTCTCCTTCAACAAGTTCTCCCTCATGGAGCATTTCAGAATACACAGTTGATTACCTTTGAATAGCAATCCCTCCTATATCACATACTCTATCCACTGGCTTCTATCTCTGAGAACTGGATTCTCAGCTGCTTCGTACGCTTCCTTAAAATCTTGATCATCTGCGTACATGTCCCTGAGATCATCAAAACCCAACGTTTTGACTCGAAACTCCCGCAACAACAAACACTTCCTTCTCAAAGAATTAGCCACTTTGCTAGCAGTACCAGAAATATGTTTAATCACAAAAGTGAAATTTTTTTATATACTCAACCCATTTAACATGTTTCTGATTCAACTTCTCCTGTTGAGTCACAAACTGTAGTGCATGATTGTCACTGTACAAAACAAACTCTTTCGGGATCAAGTAATGCCTCCATTTCTTTAATGACTATATGATAGCATAAAACTCCTTATCATAAGTGGAGTATTTCAATTTCACTTCATTCAGCTTCTCACTGAAGTACGCTATCAGCCTGTCTTCTTGACTCAAGACCACCCCGATTGCAAACCTGCTTGCATCACATTTCACCTGAAATGTTTTTCGGAAATCCGACAACACCAAAACTGGTTGTTCCGTAATCTTCCTCTTCAACGGGTTAAAACTCTTTTCATCCTCTTTAGTCCAGTGAAAAGACTTATGCCGCTTCTTCACTGTATCCATCATTGCTGTGCTAATTCCACTGATATTCCTGATGAATTTTCGGTAGAAACTAGCCAATCCGTAAAAACTTCTCACCTCAAAGATATTCTTCGTTGATGGCCAATTCTTAATCACTTCCACCTTATCTAGATCCATCCTCAACTCATATGCAGAAATAACAAACCCTAGATAAATGATCTCTGTCTTCATGAATGAGGATTTCTTCACATTGATCAACAACTTCTCCTGCTGTAACCTCTGCATCACTGTAGCCAAATGCTCCAAGTGTTCTGCCACTAATTTACTGAAAATCCGTCTGTCATCCAAATACACAATGACAAATTTCCCGATGAAATTCCTCAGGACTTCATTCATCAACCTCATGAAGGTACTCGACATGTTTTTTAAACCAAACGGCATAACAAGCCATTCATACAACCCTTCATTTGTTTTGAATGTTGTCTTCCATTCATCACCTTCTCTCATGCGGATCTGGTGATAACCACTTTTCAAATCAATCTTTGAAAAATATTTTTCTCCACTCAAGCAATCCATCAGATCATCCATCCTCAGCAATGGAAATATGTACCTAATGGTTACCTTGTTAATTTCCCTCGAGTCAGTACACATCCTCCAGCCTCTGTCTTTCTTTGGGCTGAGTATTGTTGGAACAACACATGGACTCAAGCTCTCCCTGACTAGACCTTTGTCCAACAACTCCTGGACTTGCCTCTTAACCTCTTCATTCTCTTGCGGCGTCAATATATACGCGGCTTTATTTGGCAAACTGGCTCCTGGTATGAGGTCAATATGATGACTCACACTTCTGATCGGTGGCAATGATTGAGGTAATTCATCCACTATGATGTTAGCGAACTCTTCCAGTAGTCCCTGAATTTCTTCTGGTAAATCATCCACTCTTGTGCTAGTCATAACAATTTTCAGCTTTCTAACCACAATGAACTGTGGATCCTCCTTCTTCTTAACCTCCGTAATAAATTCCTTCCCACTCATGAGAAGTACAGTGTTGCTTACTTCCGGCTTCACCTCCTTATCCTTAATCAAAAGCAACATGTGTGTCCTCCCATTCTTCTCCAGGGTGTATGTATTCATTCTCCCATCATGAATCACATTCCTATCATATTGCCATGGTCTACCCAGCAATAGATGACAAACATCCATAGGAATGACATCAAACAATATCTTATCATTATATCCACCTATCTTAAATTCAACTAAACATTGTTTAGTGACAGTTACTTGGTGTCCTTTCTGTAGCCATGAAACTCTGTATGGGCTTGGATGATCAGTCGTCTCCAGCTCCAGCTTCTCTACCATCTATGTAGATACGAGATTATCCATGCTACCACTATCTACGATGACCTTGCACACTGTGTCCTTGGTCTTGCAAGCAGTCCTAAAAAGTCTGGTGCTTTGGATTGAACTCTCCACCTCTTTCTCTGGTGTCAAAAGAGCTTTTCGCATCATCAACGATCTTCCGCCTTCAACATCTTCTGCCTCAACATCCCGCCTCTGCGCTTCGGTGATGTGAGCTTCTCCAATGTTCTTCTTTTTATCTGGACACTCGTAAGACTTGTGCCCATTCTTTCCACATGTGAAGCATGTAATTACTCCACCTCTTCCTCTTCCTCTACCTCTAGTACGAGGAAAAGTGTTGTTGTCAGCATAATCTCCTCTCTTCTCAGTATGCTATCCTCTCTGTTCAGCATATTGCCCACGCTGTGAACTTCCACCTCTCTCTGTTCGAGTCTGAGGCTTCTTCCAGTCGTCCTGGGCTTCTGGGTCCTATCCTGGGCAACTGATTTGCCTCTGGGATGACTTCTGCCTCGACCTCTTTGACCTTGCTTCCGGCTCAGCTTCTCTTTGATCTTTAGAGCCATTTGATAAGCATCTTCCACCATTCAGATGGTCACCATGCTCATCTCATCCTGAATATCATATCTCAGACCATTCAGATATCTAGCCACCTTTTCATCATCGCTCTCTCGATGACCTGCCCTGATGTTCAGTTTATAGAATTCCTCAGTGTATTCTTTCACTGTCATCAGCTTCTGTCTCAGGTTCTGCATCCTCCTGAACAAATTAATTTGATAGTCTCTCGGGATGAATTTTGCGTTCAGCTTCGCGATCATTTTGTCCTAGCTCTTGATCTTCTGCTTGCCCTTGTAGCGTCTATCAGCTTGTAGTTCATCCCACCACAATGTTGCATGTCCCTTCAATCTCGTGACAACATGATTGACTTTCTTGTCTTCTTCAACATCTTCATAGTCAAAGTATGTGTCTAGAGCTCTAATCCAGTCTAGAAGCTCCTCTGCATCCAAGTTTCCCTCACAAACTAGAATGTCCATCTTTGCTCTTGCACCCATCCTTGCAATAGCTTTGATCAAATGCTTGTTTGATGCATCTTCAGCTGCAACTTCTTCTTCACGTTCAGCCTCAGCTTCACTTTCGGAATCACTAAGATCCCCCACACTGGCTGTGCATCTTTGCATTGTCTCCATATCTTCGAGTATTGCTCGGAGATCACGCATTTGTCTCTCCATGACTGGATTTGTCATCTGCCTGCCTCTTCTTCGTGACATCTCCCTATCCTCTGGTGGATCGGGTGTCTACGCGTCCCTTCTCCTGGGCGGTATGGTGAATTCTCTTCTCTGCTATAGAAAGAAAGAATCTTTCTTTGCTCTGATACCACTTGATGCCAATGCCTCAACCCGCAGGTTGAAAGTCCACGTCATCTCACAGGATCTTCTCCTTCTCATGGCCTAAAGAACACTAACCGGTCCTTCTATTTCCCTATCGGGAAATCTGCACCCACAAAACCCTTCCCGCGATCCCTCTCTTTACTTATCGGGGGATCGGACTTCGTGACTTCGCGAGGTCTATGGTCAAGAATCGGAATCTTGAATCCCCGAAACCCGACAACCAGTCAATGCTGACTTTTTCCCATTGGGGTTTTCACTATTGCGATTTCACCACTTGCGATGTTGATCAACTTGCTTTACCGACTCCCAAACCCCGATACACCGAAACTCCAACACATGCATGAGTTTGACTTTTCAACACCCCGTCACCTCTATCGGGATTTCAGACTTTGTGGTATCGCGAATCCGGATGCAAATGTTTCAGGACTTCTCGCCACGAAACCTCGATAAGGCATGCCACCCATCCACCTACCGACTCCGCTATGGCCCCACACTATCTCTTGACTTTCGGGATATCGTGTTTTGTGATATCGCGATTCCTGCTGCTATATTCATGGGTCTTCAACCCACAAGACCCTGATACACGATTCCACGTGCAAATAAGATGATCCTTGTGACTCGGATCTACGGTCCTGTCCCTCCTGAGCTTTGAACCCTGTGGGAATACTCGCATATCTCCCTTACTTCTCTGTGAGATCTAACGGCTCATGGGGTGTCACGAATCCTCCTCGGAGAATACCGACCATCTATCTTTCCTGATGAATTCTGTGAAATGAACTAAGTACTCCTCCACGAAGACTTGTCCACCTGCGTGAAAACTTGTAACACCTTCTTAAAAATTCAAAACACCCAATCTTTCTTTCCTTCGACTCCTTCAAAGATTTTCTTCCCTATGGCTTTCCCATGGCTTTGAGTTCTTGAGAAAAACCTCTGCACGCACTCCTTGCGGAAAATCTTCAACCACTCCCAAGTGTTGAAAATCTTTCGACCCTGCGCACACCTGCAGCAGCAGTCTCTCAACGCTCTGCTCAGATTCACGATTTTGAGGCTTAGCTTGGCCTGTGCACTCCTTGCATGGCTCCTGTGCCTATCCACACTCCTGAATGAATGAGAACAAAATCTACTCTATCTGATTCTTCTGCCAACGCACTCCTTGCGGACACTCCAACTACACTCCTTGCAGGAACTCTGGCTCAGATAGAGAAACAATTGAAACTCATTCCATTTTCCTTTCAGACGTCAAAATCAAAGCATGAAATCATATACACAACATACAAAGCAAACGTATAATAGGAAGCAAACATTCATGAGCATATCATTCAACATCCATACACAGAGAACAAACACAAAACCATGAATTTGAATAAAAGCTCTTTCTATTAATTCAAATATCTATACATGGGTGTTATTACACAACTCTCTGCATTCTCTTGCTCTTCCTAGATAATGTTACAATGCACAATGAGGGTGCCTATATCTCGTTTCCCTCTTGCACTCTAAAACTGTCTAATCTAGAATTAAATTCTACCTACTTGCATTAACTACTTTAAATGCCTTCTATATACTAAGGACGAGAGCTAAAGGCTCAAGGTACATTTTCATTATACAAGTGTGCCTTCTCTTAATGACTCGTTTAAGATCACACAACAATGTCCAAGGTGTTTTCAAAATTTGTGCTGGCGCTTGTCCAGCTGTCCGATTGTCTTCCGCGCTAGCTCACTTGATGTGGGCGATGCTCCTGCATCATGAAGCATGAAGTCACGGAGCACCCAGGAATTGGGCCCATGGTCATGGTCCGTGGTCATATGGAAAGCGAGGCCATAAATAAGGGTAAGCACCTATTGAGAAGCTGATGACTGGGGTTTTTGAGGAAGCAATCATGGCTGTCAAATTCAAAGAAAGTTCGACCATCGATCTGAATAAGGCCATTTCGCAAGTTCGACCATTGAGATATTTGGAATCAAGTGGAGTGAAGACTCCCAAAAGATGAAATCCTGAAGCACCTTTGGATATGAGTGCCAAGTTATGGCCGAAGGTCACATGCAGGATGGAGCAATGGAGAGGAGCTATGCCAAAGGCTAAAAGCGCCCGTATTGGTCACATAAGAAGATCTTCATGGCCTCGAGGCACCGGGATTGACTCTAAGAAGTCATGGGCACCACCTAGAACATTCATGGGTGTCAGACATCATCCCGATCCCGATGAAGGTAGTTAATGGAAATGGGAGTGGAAGTTGAGACCTCGTCTCACCCCATAAATGGAAAGCATACTGAGAATGGTCGTGGGGGGAGATTGTCAATCCAAAGTTTCCCGAGGGACATATTTTCCTGCAAAGAACATAACTAATCTAGGCTCGTGTATGACATAAGAAGGTATGCACAGGATGACGAGTAGGCTGGGACTGGAAACTTTGAATGCATGGGTACAATCACTTTCCTGGTGGTTGCAACATTTTTAGTATATATAGGCAGTTTTGATATTTTGTTAAGGTCGAATGGTTGAGCTAGGCTCTCTGCTATTGTAATTATTTTTTATTAAGAACACTGATTCTATGGTTATGTGTTTGTTTTTGAGACATCTTGGTTAATCTAAGTCATCTTTCTTGCTCCATCTTATTTTCCTCTGATACTGAGAGAGTTCATGATTGACTGATTCAAATGGATTGTTATGACTGTATTATGATAAATGTTGTATTATAGTGTTGTTATAATTTCTTTGAATTTCTTTGAGATTTGAATTCAAGAGGATCTTGCATTTAAGTTTTTCCTCCTTAGGCTACTGGAAGACCTAATGTCCACATTATACCTCTACACTCACCTCACCAAAGTCTTCCCTCTATTCACCCTTACTCCAACTTACTAACTAAAGTTGATTCTAGACCTCAATTGCTTATGCATGCTAGTCCATATTTATGAATTAGAACATTATTATCATTGAGTCCTCTCCATTTGATCACCTAAAACTCATTTACATTTACTGTATAAACTAATGGGTACTGGGCTTACCTTCTATGCAATCTGAGGGTGACTTCTAGTGCTAACACAAACTGTACCTGAACTGAACATGTATTAACCAAAATACAACAAATACATGGCTTGTAGTTCTGCAGCATGTGTATGTACTCACCCTATCTGTTGTGCATCACAAGTATATATGCGACCAAACTGTTATGTAGCCTGCATATTCCTTATTAAAACTAGGGTTTCCTTTCTTCTAAAAACTTTTGACCCTCTGTAGCTTCTTTCACATATATCTGTAACTTGTCACTTATCCAGACTGTATCTGTACACTATGCATGCATCCTCATACATAACCTTTACCCAAAAACTCTATATCTCTCTCTAGTCATGTGCCATAAGTGTGTGTAATCATGAACACGTATAATAACCCTCACATGATCTAGACTTCAAACCCTTTCTGATATTCAAACTCTCAATACATCAACCAATATAAGCTCTCAACCATGAACCGAAAAAACCCTTAGCCATATGCCAAGAAATACAAGATGTGCCTCAAATCTAACAAGGAGTATCAATGATAAATATATCAGCATTGTATTTCTGTAGATATGAATTATACAAAAGATCCCATGCAACCACTAGTTTCTCTAGGGAGAATCCTCAGATCTCCATAACCATTTCCCATGCATACATCAAAATCCAACTATTCATAGAAACAAGACATACCTTTTGAACCAATGACTATATCTGATGTATTTGATCACTATAGACCTTCCTGGGAGCTTGATCTTAGAATCTAGAACCTCTACATCTTCATCTTCTCAAGTTTCCATGGCTTTACCAACATGTACGCACCCTAATACACTACCAACCCACGTACATACGCACCCTAATACATTGTCAGCCTGCGTATGTACGCATCCTAATACATTGTCAGCCCACGTACACCTCATAAATTAGGGTTTTTTAGTATTCGTTGTGATTCTGAAACTTTCACCGTCAACCCTTCGTACTCTCTCAGACTTTCACAACTTCAGATGTATCAATGAGTACTTGTAATAAGCCTTACACAACAAAAGATATTCAATATGTTCAAGTGTGATTAAATGCGAGAGCCTTGCCTCTTATTTATACTTTCATGTAGCATTCCAATTTCCTTATTTTAGGGATTTCTCCATTAAATTTATTATTTAAATAATTTCTTTTGCAAACACTTTGAGTTTTGGGGGCTTCTAGATGACTCATGAGGGTTCTCCAACTTCACATGGCCATAAATCTCTAACAGTGAGGATTTATGTGACGTTCCACATACCAACAGAAATGCCATGACATGTACTATCCATCTGGAATAGTATTGCCTGAAAATATATCAAAAATCATATTGTTATCCATCAAACAAACTTGGGTTCATTACCCAAACCATTGTGCTACTGGAATTTTCTATCAGACTTTCTTCAAGGTTTGACATCAATGTCAACCAACCCAATTAATCAAGAATCTCCCCCTTTGGCATTGATGGAAACACTCTGATGAAATATTGAAGTCATATCACTCATGCTCCCCTTGTGACCATCGCTCCCCCTGGAACCATGCCTCTATGCCTTGCATCTGATAAATATCTCCCCCTTTGTCATCAATGGAAAAGGTATCTTTCCATCCGGGGATGCTCCACCTAAC
Source organism: Picea engelmannii (assembly GCA_009831015.1). NCBI lineage: Eukaryota > Viridiplantae > Streptophyta > Pinopsida > Pinales > Pinaceae > Picea > Picea engelmannii. The sequence goes on along the minus strand of ML787469.1, from coordinate 228,104 downwards.
TCAAATGTCCTTGGGGATAATCCCACTGACTGAACTCTTCCTGAAAATGATCTCCCGACCTAAACTGTCCTCTTTATGGTGCTTCCTTGTGTATATATAAGCATTCAAAAGAATTCATTTTGGAGTATAAATTACTCCGAGTCTCTGGAGAAAATACTCAAAGGCTTCTCTTGGAAGAGATTTTGTAAATATGTCTGCCACTTTTTCTTTTGTGCCCACATATTCAACTCTGATGTTCTTCTCTGCAACCCGTTCCTGTAGAAAGTGATACTTTATTGGAATGTGCTTCATCTTGGACTGCATAATCAGGTTCTTTGAGATACCGATGGATCTTGTATTATCACAATAGATTGGAATGGGCTCATCATACTCAACATGTATATCTGTCAGAGTTTGTTTCATCCATAGAAATTGTGTAGAACATGTTGTTGCTGCAATATACTCTGCCTCGGCTATAGATAAGGATATTGATGATTATTTATTTCTTAGCCATTATACTAAACACTCACCCAAGTAGAACGTTGCTCCACTGGTGATTCGTCGGTCATCAATGCAACCTACCCAATTTGCATCTGTGTAGGAAATAAGTGACAAATCTCTTCCTTTTTCATACCATAATCCAAACTCTTATGTTCCTTTGAGATATCTGAAAATCATCTTCACTTCTAATACATGTGATTCCTTTGGTGCTGCTTGAAACCGTGCCACTTGTCCAGCTACCTGCATTACATCTAGTCTGGATGCTGTCACATATAGTAAGCTACCAATCATCGACCTGTATTTCCTCTGGTTTGTAGACTTTAAATCATCATCTTTTATAACTTGCAACTAGTTTGCATAGGAGTGGTAACTGGTTTTCAATATTCCATTCTGAACCTCTTTAGTATTTCTATGATATACTTAGTTTGAGAAATAAAAATTCCTTGTATGCTTTGACGTATCTGAAGACCCAGAAAGAAGGATAGTTCTCCAAGTAATGAAATTTCAAATTCTTTCTACATATCCTTTGCAAATTTTTGCCTTAACCTATCATCAGCACTTCCAAAAATAATATCATCAACATAAACTTCAATTAATAAAATACTACCTTGAGTTACGTTGATGTAGAGTTTGTTGTCTACACTTCCTTTTTTGAACCCTGCCTGTTGTAGGTATTTATCTAGTCTAGAGTACCATTCTCTAGGAGCATGTTTTAGACCATACACGACTTTCTTCAATTTACACCCATAATCAACGTTCTCTGAAAAATGAAATCCTTCTGGTTTTTCAATGTAAAATTCTTATTCAAGTTCCCCATTCAGAAAAGATAATTTCACATCCATATGATACACTTTAATATTATTGGAGCATGCATAATCTAGGAGCAATCAGATTGCTTCCATTCTGGCAACTGGAGAAAATGTCTCTTCAAATTTGATTCCTTCAACCTGTGCGTATCCTTTACATACCAATCTAGCTTTGTTCCTTGCAACATGTCCATCTTCATTCAATTTATTTTTGAATACCCACTTTGTGCCAATCACATTCCTATTCTTTGGTATTGGAACCAATTCCCAAGTTTCATTCTTATCTATTTGATCCAATTATTCATGCATGGCCTTATTCCAAAATTCATCCTGGCTGGCCTCTTCAAAACTATTTGGTTAAATTGCAGATCATGAGAGTGCTAGGTGCATTTGTTCTGGTGAACATATTCTTCTTCTAGTCTAAACTCCTTCATCTTTGTTTCCAATAATCTGATCTGAAGGATGATTCTTCTATACTCATTTTCTAGGTGTCTTTGGAGGCACTTGATGAAATTTCTCTTATACTTATGTCTAATCCTCTTCATCTTCTCTTTCTACTTCTTATTCATCTTCTACTTCTTCCTTGTAAATCTATTCCATTGATTCATTTTCTTCTTCCTTTAATTCTCATCCACCTGTTTAATCAATTGTTACATTGATGTTTTCCACAACTTTGTTCAACCTCAAATTGTAATATTTGTATGCTTTCCTTGTACTTGAGTAACCAACAAGTACTCCTTTGTCCACACGAGAGTCAAACTTTCCCATTCTACCATCTTCTATTTTGATGTAGCATTTGCTTCCAAATACTCTGAAGTGATTCACATTTGCTGGTATTCCCTTCCATATCTCGTAGGGAGTTTTGTCAGTGGTGTTTTTGAGCATTACTCTGTTTCGAATGTGAACCGTTGTATGCACTGCATGTGTCCAAAAGATATCTGTCAATTTTGAATCCATTAACATTGTTCGAGCCATTTCCTGTACTGTCCTATTCTTTCTTTCAACAACTCCATTCTGTTGAGGTGTCCTAGCAATGAAGAATTGACTTTTTATTCCATGCCTGCTGCAGTAGTCCATAAATTCCTTTGAAATGAACTCTCCTCCATTATCATATCTCAAACATTTTATTTTTGAATCCATTTCATTTTCAACCATTTCCTTTTGGACCTTGAAGTTTTCAAAAGCTTCTGACTTATTCCTGAGAAAGAAAAATGTAATCATTATTGTATAATCGTCAACTAATAACATAAAGTATTTATCACCTTTTAAACCCTTTGTTGTAGTTGGTCTGACTAGATCAATATGCACATTTTCCAGTGGTCTTTTAGTTGAATATTCTTTTGATTTAAACCCGGTCTTTGTTTACTTTCCTTGTTGACAATGCTTGCATAAAGTGTTGGTTGGTTTCGTAATCTGGGGCTTTCCTCTAACTAATTACCTTTTGCTGACTTTGACAAGGTTATCAAAGTGTATGTGACCCATTCTTCTGTTCCATAGCCAACTTTCATTTTCTTTTCCTAGACAACACTTTTCATTTCCAATTTCACTTAGTACATATATGTTGCTTGAAGTTCTTGCAGTTGTTGCAATCATTTTTCTTGAACCTTCTTTTATTATCTTGCACTTTTGTGAATAAAAAGTAACTTTATGACCTTGGTCACACATTTGACTCACACTTAGAATATTATGTTTCATATCTTCTACTAGTAGAACATTTTCTGCCTTAGTATTCTTTTTTCCAATTCTGACTGTGCCTTTTCCAATGATTTTCGCTGAATCATCATTTCCGAAGGAGAATGATCCATCTTTTTCCTTTATTAATGTAATAAACATGTCTTTATCATCTGTCATGTGTTTTGAACAACCACTGTCAACATACCAACCATGTTTCCTTTGCTTAGCTTGTAGATCAAGTGTGCATTCTTCATTGTTATATTGATTCTGCTTTCTTATCCATGTTCTCTTCTGAGGCTCCTGTCTGTGAATGTTGTTGTTCTGATGTGGTTCTATAGGAGGACTTGTCATTCTTCAATATTTGGCCATGTCTCCAAAGTTGTTACACTTGCAACATTCCACTTCAATGCTCAATGATTCAAACTTGTTTAAACTTCTTCTCTGTGTTTCACTGGGCCTTCTTAAATAAACCTTTTGTGTATGACTTTAAAAGTTATTTATGTTCCTGCTGTTAGCTCTGCAATTCATAGCTTTATGTCCAAAATTATTACATGAATAACATAAACCAAAAAAGATAGTTTGATACCCGGGAGTTGAAGATATTCTAAAAGGAGTTGCTCTCCTAAATCCTTCTTCTTCCTAAAGCCTATCTATCAGTCATTGATTCTGAAATATGAATCTTCTCGGTGGAGGAGTGTCCCTGTAATCTTATTTGTAGGTCTTCATATCCCCTTTGATTTTTTTTTCATAGATTTTTGGACATGTTTCTTGTTTTGTTGTTTTGGAGCTTTCTCCCCTTTCTGTCTGATTGTATCCAAGTCTGGACTTGTCATGATGAGGATTTTGACTGCTGATAATGTCATCCAAAACTTTTGAGTTGTTCTGCATATTTTTCTTTTGAAGATCCTTTCTTAATGTGACAATATCTGCTTCCAAATTTCCAATGATCATGTCTCTTTCTTCTATATGTTATTTGAGTGCTTCTTCAATTATTTTGTCTTCTTCTATTTGAACCTTCAAATTTGTGATCATTTGTTCTAGTTCTTGAGTGTCTTCTTTCTTGTCTAGTTTTGATTGTAGCTTCTTGTTTTTCTTCTTCTCTCTTCTTATAACTTCTATGGCACACAACAATTCTTCTCGGTTGTCAACTTATGCCTCTTCATATTCTTCTTCGGCCTCTTCATATTGTTCTTCGGTTTCTTGTTTTTCAGAGTCTTCTACTGCCATGAATAGAACTATTTCTATCTCACTGTCACTAACTTAATCTTCATCTGATGATGAGATGTCTTCTTTGGTGCATAAGATTTTCTTGAAAACTTTCTTTGTGGTTATTTTGTCTTTATATGTTTGTTTGCTATTTGAGTAATATTCATCATTCCTCTTATTTTTCTTATGAGGACATTTGTTAGAAAAATGACCAATGCCATCACAATTAAAACAAATCAAAGGTAACTTACCTCTATATCTATCGATGGTTCCCTTGTTCTATCTTTTGATGAAGTTGGCCACTTTTTCATCATCTTCTGAGATCTCACTGCTGCTGCTATGTTATTTTTATTTTTTCTTTCCCTTTTCCTTTGACCTTTTGGATGCTTTGAAAGATTCTTCTTTTATATCTGGTTTTTCCTTTTCAGTTCTCATTTCATATGCTATGAATATTCCATGTAGTTTGTCCATGTTTATTGAGTCTAGATCTTCTCTTTCTTCTAGTGCTGATATCTTAGGGTCAAATCTCATAGGAAGAGATCTTAGTACCTTTTGAACAATTATAGATTATTTGATTTCTTCTCCCAATCCTATGATTCCATTTACTGTTTCATCGACTCATAATAAATAAGATGCAATATTCTCATCTTCCTTCATCTTTAGTTGTTCAAACTGACCTCTGTAAGTTTGAAGCTTTGCTTCTTTGACTTTTGAATCTCCTTCATAAATATTTTGAAGTTTGTCCCAAATATTTTTAGCGGATTTACAATGTATAACTTTGGTGTATACCGATTCACCAAGACCATTGAGAAGTTCATTTGTGGCTTTGGAATTATTTTGACCAAGTTTTATTGCTCTTTCACTTGTTGGCGGAACTGTTGGTTCTTTGTATAAATCTACTATAGATTGCCAAATTTCAAATCCCTGTGCATGTATATATGTTTTCATACTTCGTCTCCACAATGCATGCTTATATCCATCAAACTGTGATATTCCATTTTTATACATGTTGTTTCTCTCCATGATCTAGATTAAACTGATTTCTGAAGGAACCTGCTCTAATACCAATTGTTGGATTACTGAGAGGGGGGGTGAATCAATAATAGAGAAATAATAATCCTTTTTAACCATATAATAAAAGTGTCATATCAATGCAACATTATCATCCAATAATTGCAGAGTAAATAAAAAATGAACAAATGAGCAATCATACACATACACAATACACCAATGTTGTACGTGGAAACCCAAAGTGGGAGAAAACCACACAATATTTTTTCTTATATGTCTTGAAGAATTACATTCATTGAAAGAAACAACTTCCTTTGTTTTCCAGTTGCAACTGGAAGGAGGCTTCAACCCCCTAGTTTCTTAGGCTACAACCTGAGGGAGGCTCCAAATCCCCAATTCTCTATCTAGAACCAGAAGGAGGATACAACCCCCTATGTTCTTCGGCTACAACTGGAAGGTGGCTACACCCACCTGTCCTTGCCCTGTACAACCACCCTAATGTAAAAGTAGAATGATGGAACCATTGCCACACTATCACTGTGAGAAATACCATTGTACAATTGTGCCAACCTATACCACTGACCTACAACCAACATGTACAACTACCCTGCAATCAACCTGTACCTGAACTGAACATGTATCAACCAAAATAAAATAGATACACGACTTGTAGTTCTGTAGAACGCGTATGTACGCACCCTATCTGTTGTGCAACCTGCATATGTACGCGACCAAACTGTTATGCATCCTACATATGCCTTCTGAAAACTTCTTACCCTCTGTAACTTATTTCACATAGATCTATAACCTGTCACTATATCCAGACTGTATATTTACACTTTTCATGCATCCTCATACATAACCTTTATCCAAAATCTCTATATATCTCTCTATTCATGTGCCATAAGTGTGTGTAATCATGAACACGTATAATAACCCTCACATGATCTAGAATTCAAACCCTTTCTGATATTCAACCTCTCAATACATCAACCATGTACCACAAAAACCCTTAGCCATATGCCAGGAAATACAAGATGTGCCTCAACTATAACAAGGAGTATCAATGATAAATATTCCAACACTATATTTTTGTAGATCCGACTTATACAGAAGATCACATGTAACCACTAGTCTCTTTAGGGAGAATCCTCAAATCTCCATAACCATTTCTCATGCATACATCAAAATCCAACTATTCATAGAAATAAGACATACCTTTTGAACCAATGGATAGATTTGATGTATCTGAGCATTGTAGAACTTCCTGGGAACTTGATCTCAGAATCTAGAACCTCTGCATCTTCATCTTCTCAAGTTTCCATGGCTTTACTAACATGTACACACCCTAATACACTACCATCCAGGTACGTATTCACCCTAATACACTATCATCCCACATATGTACGCACCCTAATACACTGTCAACCTGCATACACCTCATAAATTAGGGTTTTTTTAGTATTAACTGTAATTCCAAAACTTTCGTCGTCAACCCTTCGTACTACCTTAGACTTTCACAACTTCATATGTATCAATAAGTACTTACAATAAGCCTTACACAACAAAATATATTCAATATGTTCAAGTGTGATTAAATAAGAGAGACTTGCCTCTTATTTATAATTTCATGTAGCATTCCACTTTCCTTATTTTAGGGAGTTCTCCATTAACTTTATTATTTAAATAATTTCTTTTGCAAACACTTTGACTTTTGGGGGCTTCTAGATGACTCATGACGGTTCTCCAACTTCACATGGCCATAACTCTCTAACTGTGAGGAGTTATGTGACGTTCCACATACCACTGGAAATGGCATGACATGTACTATCCATTTGGAATAGTATTACCTACAAATATATCAAAACTCATACCATTATTCATCAAACAAACTTGGGTCCATTACCCAAACCATTGTGCTACCAGAATTTGGTACTAGACTTTCTTCAAGGGTTGACATCAATGAAAACCAACCCAATTAATCAACAAGAATGTCTCAGAACAAGATAGAGTTTCAAAATAATTTCTTCGCTATGTCAGAGATGGTAAAGGTATTATATGATAATTACTTGGAACAAAAAAGGCCTTTTCAAGGGGAATCGTCAAAAAAAGACAAAAGTGAAGAAGGAGAGGACCCTCCTAAACCTCATCCTTCACCTCCTTCATCCCCATCTTCTTCTTCTTCAAGTACAAGTTCAACTTATACCGCAAGAAAAAATTATCATAAACATAAGAATGGTATGCCATTACTTAATCTTGATGTAAAATTCGAATTGCACATGTATGATGGGGAAGTCAATGTTGAGAGGTTTGATAACTAGGTCAAACAGATGGAATTTTATTTACATCATGGCAATATTTTTTTTTGCACATAGAAAGCAATTTTATCCTTTGGGTTATAAGGAAAAGGCTTTAATTTAATGGCAAATTATTAAACTAAGAAAAGGACAAATAGTGCAAGAATACACATATGAATTTCGTAAGATGGCATCAATGTTAAATATTCCATTACATACACATGAAACTCTTATGAAATATATAGGAGGTTTACCTACACATATTTGTAACACTGTGTTTGGACCTACTAATATTGATGAGGTTTCTATTCAAGTAATGCATATTGAAGCAAGGAAAACAAGAGTTGGTGTATCAGGGGAATCTTTTTCAAGGAAAGAATACAAAAGAAAGGGGAATGGAAAGAAAGAAAGTTTAGCGACCGTGAAAGAAGAGATTCTCTCTTGCAAGCATTGCAAGAAAGAAGGGGATGATGATGACCATTGCTGGAAATTGCATGTAGAGAAGAGACCAAAGTGGTTCAAAGAGACGAAAGGGAGGCAAACAATTGCAACAACAACACGACCAACATACTTGGGGTGTGATTCAGGTCATGAGACTAAAATCACAACAATTGGCTTGTCAGGTAAAATTGGTGATGATTATGATTCTAGAAGTAAATTGTTTCATATAAGGGTTATAATGAAACATACTAAGATCGACACATTGATAGATAGTGGATCTAAATATAACTTAATTTCAAAGGAAGTGGTTAAGAAATTGAGATTAAACACTAAGATGCATCAAAAACTCTATTCACTAAATTGGATAAGCAAAGATCATAAATTTCCCATAACAAAGAAATGCATCATAAAATTTGCAATTACATCTAAGTATGTGGATGAAGTAATATGTGATGTGGTGCCGCTAGAAACATGTGGAATGGTCTTAGGAAGACCTTATTTATATGATCACAAAGTAATATTCTACATGGAACATAATCAATATCACTTAACTGAAGAAGGAAATGAATATGTAATACATGCTCATCACATTAAATAAAATCAATCTCTTCAAACAATGGAACAATTAAGGAAGGAAGCTTATGTAAGAAACATACCTATAATTGTACCAATTAAAGAAATTGATCTTTAAGATGAACATGAGATGGTTCTAGTATGAGAATTCAATCATACTTTGCTTCAAGATAAGTTAATGTCGTGCAAACACATCAAACATATGGGTTTAGTTTCAGTCATATTTCTGATGTTATCACTGCTTATGTTTTCTACATGGATGGTAGTGGATTCAGTAAGATGTGAATGAGTTCAAGTGACTAACAATATGATTTCAGTTGTAATGGTTATTATGAAATTGATTATGATGCGATAGATGCACATGAAAGAGTTTAAAGATAAAGGACAAGTGGGGAGGCCTATCTCGCACTTGATGACTGGTTAATATCCTTTTGGAGGACCAAAAGGTCTTAGTGGGTAGGCATGATCCAAATGGATTGTGGAGGGCCTAAAACTCAAAGTTCTAAAAATTATACAAAACCAATGACATTGCATTGGGCTCATCTCTCCGATTCCGACCATATATTTTTTCCTGAAAATGGACACCATATGAGAAAGTTATCGCGTTCTGATCGATTTCCCAAATAGGCAAAAAAATTCAAAATCAACAGTCAACATGCCATACTGTTGACGTCAGCATGAAATGGTAGTGAACTCAATAGGGACACATGGCAACACAAGGATATGACATGTGTCACTCATTTTTTTCATTTTCAGGAATGATGTGGACTAGTAAAAAAGTGACACGTGGAAATGTATGGAAGTGACACGTGGCACTGTATGAATCCTGACGTGCAACTGACTAAGTAGGTGATGTGCCAGTATGAAAGGATGGCATGGAATTGTACAAAAGGTTGATGTGGAACTATACGGATGGTGGCATGGAAGTATGAAAGGCTGACGTGGAGGTATGTAAGGCTGACGTGGAATTGTATGGAAGGATGACATGGCAATACAGAAGGATGATGCGGTACTCTACAAAAGGTTGACATGGAAGTATGGAAGGATGATGTGGCACTGTACAAAATGATGATGTGGTAGATGACTAGGCATGTGATGTGTTAGTATGGATGCTGATGCAGTATCTGGTTGGGCAAGTGATGTGGCAGTATAGATGCTGACGTGGGATGCTGACTAGCTAGGCTGACGTGGCAACCCAAATTTGCCCAATCTGGGCTAGGTCAAAATTTTAGGGCCCTGGTCACAAGGGGAACCATATGAAAAGGAGCCCAATATTTGGGGGATGTGCCAGTTATGCTAAAATTGGTGGATTTGGCCAAATTTGGAGGATTTAACCAAATATAGGCCTCATTTTAGTGGATTTTTGCCTAGAAAATGGCATCTGAGCCCAAAAAGAGGGGGGAAGTTAGGATTTCGACCCCCAACTAATTTTTTTTATAATTAAGGCATGATTGAGTGTTTTTCAAGTTTAGAGTCAACAAATGATGAAGAAATTGTGAAGATCAAGCCATTTTTATGCAGGGAAGCCATTGAGGAAGCGAACTTTGGAGGCCATTTTCGGGAGCTACGCTCAACCTTTTTTAGTGACGTCAATTGTGTTGGATTCTTGAGGTTGATAAGAACACAAACAGACCATTTTTTTATCCTTTTGACATAATTATAATGTAATTTTGTAGCATTGAAGATAAATAAGAAAGCCTCCCCCACTAAGACAAAGGCCTAGAGACATAGGAAACCTTGTTGAACTCCATTAACAATCTTGTTGTTATGGTTTGTTGTTCCTTATGTTTACTTTATGATCTGCGTTATTTATGATGGCTACAACATTATTTCATTAAGTCTCCTTCCTCATTTAAGTTTTTTAATGGTAATTTAACAAATTCGTAAAACTCAAACAAGTCTTTAAAAGATCATTTTCGTATCAATGGGCTCAAACGCCGCAACCATGGCTCCCTTTTCTGGCCACGCTTAATTTTCCATATTTTTTAAAATTAATGAATGATCCTATGCATCATGATTCGTTATGGCCCCCCATCCCCACCAAGCTCCCTTTGGACATTCCAAAATTCAAAGGCAAGATTGGCGAGGATTTGGGTGATCATGTCATTAGTTTTCATATTTGGTGCTCATCTAACTTCCTTAATGACGATTCTATTCATTTGAGTCTATTTCAATGCACCCTCATGGGGTCTCCATGAAGTGGTACATTGAGCTACCGGGGGGAACATAAAAAAACTTTAATCAAATGGTTTTGGTCTTTCTCAACCACTTCGAGTTGTCGGTTCATTACGATGTCGACATAGAACTTTTTTTGGCCCTCCACCAAGATAAAGCCACACATATCTCAGACCATATCCAATAGTGGCATAGATGGAAGGGGTTTATAAAATCCTACATTCCTCCAGATTTTCTGTTGGAGTGGTTCCTTAAGTCCTTATTGCCTTATATTTCGAAGGATGTTTCTACATCCAGAGTAACATCTAAGGAAGCAACTATTTCCAAAGACAAATAGTTGGACCTCATATATGATCAATCTAGGATGTTATATGAAATTATTCTTGACACATCGTAATCAAACTATGACCCTAGAAAAAATCTTGGGCTTCATGTTGATGGCATCATAGGATCTTCAAATGCTAAGTCTACAAAATTGGTGACAAACCAATTAAAATATTTGCCTCTAAGCTAGCCTGTAGCAGGAAAAGCTTCATATATCCTCCACTCCCACTCAGTCAGCAGATGTGCATTATGTACAGTTGTCACCCAACCCAAATGGTAACCAAAAACCAGGAGGGAATAGAAGGAAAGGACAGGGTAATAATTGTAAGGGTGGGAAAAATGATAATAAATCCAAGGAAAATATTAACAATGATAGATCGAATAATAATGTTGGTGAGGGAAAGAAAGAAAAATGGAAGATGAAGTTTCCTTTTAAACTTTTCAAATATGATCACCTTACCCACCTATGTCCCAAAATCGAGGAAGAATTGAGGCTCTTATCACAATCGCCCGTTGTGCTGACAAATGCATTTCCACATAATTATCACATGGCTTCAGGGACCTCCAACACCGAAAATGAATTGAGAGGGAGTCAAAACCCCTCGACACATGAAGGTGGCCATCTATGTGTAAATATGGTCAAGTATCATATTGATGTAGCCACTCGATCTCATGATTATGGTTCTTCATAGACTATTGTAGGTCCAGACTCTCCCCCTCCTCCAGAAAAACCATTGCAGATAAAAAATCTAGAACCTCCGCCTCATATTCCGAAAGGAGTACTAAAATGATATGCCCACAATCCTAATGCCAGAGCTGCCTAGAACTATTCGGTTGTCGAAGATCTGGGTCAAACCCTGTGTGTGATGTTGTCTTTGGAGGTGCTCTAGATGTGTACTTCATAGAAGAATGCCTTGTTATATTCTTTAGGAGCTCTAGACCCATGTGGCTTGAAGGTTATTAATTTTGATGTCACAGATGTTAAGCCTCGCTTACCTTATCACATGGAATTTCAAACCCATATGGAGTACATGAAAATTACCATCAAACACATTGTAATTGATGAAGGTGTCACGACGTGCGTGATGTCCCTAACCTGTTGGAAAGCCATTGGCTCTCTGAATCTATCCCAATCTATGACTATGTGGATATCATTTGATGGGAGTTTTTTGTGACCCCGCAAAATTCTTCCCACTTTTCCAGTCCAGTTAGGTGGAAAGATAGTGGGAGTTGATGTCGAGGTGGTGGATGCACCCCTTGACAATAATTTACTACTAGGGAGTAATTGGACTTATGCCATGACAAAAGTCATGTCGTTCTTTTTCCGCACTCTATGTTTTCCTCGGGAAGGAAAAATAGTGACGATTGATCAATTGTCCTTTGCGAATGCTATTCCTAATGCATCAGTTCGACCTTCGGTCCCTATGATTGAAAATTCTCAGCAGGAAAATGAGGATGTTGGTGTTAGAATGTATTCCTCTCTCACAGGTAGCTTTGATTTCGTGGCACCAATTCATCACATTCATGCCATTTCTAGTGAGTATTCATCATCGATGAGGTTCGTTCCTTTCCGTACTTCATATTGCAATGAAAATTGGACCCTACCTTCCCTAACTATGTCATATGAAGTTTAGTCACACATTGGGATGAAAATGCCTCTGTAAGTGAAAAACGTTGCGTATCAGTCTATTATTGATGCTACTGCTGATTTAGATCCTTTCTCCTCGTAGATGGACAAGGAGGAACCTATTCTAGAGTCTGTATGGGCTGTCCAATCGTATTTTTCACATGATTATGTCGATGATACTTTACCTTTGAATGAATCCATATTAGAGGCCATGTATGGTCCTGATAGGCCTTGGGATGATATGCATCATCACTCCTATTACCTCCCAGATCTTGTTAGGATCAAACATGATGACTTTAGATCTACCTTGAGTGAGATGGTCAGTCACGCTATGGTTCTGTTAGATACGCATGGTATTTATGCTGAAGGAAACATGGTGGATATTTCTCCTACCATCACATTCAACATCTCTCGAATTCCTATAAAAATTAAGAACACATATATCGGTGCAGATTGTTTGACTGGAGAAATTCAAATCTATACCGATCTCTTCAAACAATTTCATGATGTATTCACTTGGTCATAAGAAGAGATGCTAAGGATTGACCCCATCATTGTCGAACATGAGATCAAGACCTATCCAGATGATAGACCTGTTCGACAACATCTTAGAACTGTTAATCCTAGGAAGGCCCCTACTATTAAGGCAGAGGTAGATAAGTTGCTTAATGATTTTTTTATCTACCGAGTTCCCTTGATTGAATGGGTGTCCAACCCCATTCACGTGAATAAAAAACAAGGAACGATCCGCGTATGTATGTATTTTCGAGACCTGAACAAGGCTTTTCTTAAAGATAACTTCCCGACTCCTTTCATTGACTAGATTCTTGATGAGTGCGAGGGAAGAGAAATATTTACTTTTATGAACGAATTTTCAGGGTATAATCAAATTCAAATAAAACCCGGGGATCAACATTAGATGCCATTTATTTTTCCTTGGGGTACTTTTTCATACTGGAAAATTCCTTTCGGCCTTAAAAACAATGGAGCAACGTTCCAACATGACATGACCTTTGATTTTCATGATCTCAAGCATATTGTCGAAGCTTACCTAGATGATCTTGCTGCTCACTATCACAGGGGAGTAGATCATTCCACTCACCTTCGATTAGTATTTGAGAGATGTTGCTACTATCAAATTTGTTTTAACCCTCACAAGTGCATATTCTGCGTTAGGTCTAGCTGTCTTTTAGGATTCTTAGTATCTGAGCATGGGATCATGGTAGATCTTATGAAGGTTGAGGAAATACTTCGATTTCCTCCCCCATGCAACATTCGACAACTTCAAGGTTTACAAGGAAATGATAATTTCTTGCATTGGTTCATAATGAAATATGTCAATTTAACTAAAGGTTTCATGCATCTTTTGAAGAAGGATACTCTGTTTATATGGGATTAGCGAGCCCATGAATATTTCGATTCTCTTAAGAAAGCTTTGGTATCGATGCCTTTGCTGAAGCCTCCAGACTACAGTAGAGACTATTTGATTTATATCTCCACGTACGAAGGGATGATTGGTATGGTTCTGGTTTAGGAGGATAATGAGATCCATGAGAACATTGTCTACTATCTCAGTCGAAACCTAGTTAGTCCTGAATTTCAATACTCTCACGTAGAGAAACTAGCCTTGGTCGTCGTATATGTAGTTCAAATATTATGACATTATATATTACTTTGAAAAACTATTGTAGTTGTAGATATCAATCCTTTTCAATACATCCTCATTAGGCATATCATAGGGGTGAAATACAATAAGTGGATTGTTGTTTTGCAATAATTTGATCTCGATTTTGCTTCGACAAAGTCTAAGAAATTGTTAGTTTTTTCCAAGTTGATATCGAACTTCCCTTGACTAGATGAGGAAATTTTTCATGGCGATTCATTCACGGATGAATATATATTCCTTATATCATCTTCAGACCCTTGGTATGGAGAAATTCTAATTTATCTTCAAACCTTGAAGCTATCCCAACATCTGTTGAGAGACAAACGATGATGTATATGTCATCAAGCTAAAAAATATCTTATTATCAGTGACACTTTGTATTTTCGAGGAGTAGATAATATTTTACGTCGTTGCTTGAATCATGAGGAAGATGGGTCTATTCTCAATGACTTCCATTGTGGGACTTGTGGTGGTCATTTATCTGGGCTTGCAACAGCCCAAAAACTATTGCGAGACGATTATTTTTTCCCGTCAATTTTTAAATATTGTGTTGAAGTGGTCAAGAAGTATCACCCTTGCTAGGTGTTCACTTAGAAAATGCACTCGCACCTCGCCCCTCTTCACCTAGTCATCATCGTCAGTCCCTTCACCAAGTGGGGGGTATATTTTATGGAATGTAACCCATATTAGGCTAGGGGCATCAACATACCATTTTGGTCGTGGATTACTTCACTAAATGCGCAGAAGCCATGCCTACCATTAAATCTGATGGTAATACTGCAACATTCTTTGTTTTCAACCAAATTATAGTTCGATTCAGAATCCCAAGAGATATTTTCATTGATCATGGTAGTCACTTTCAGAATGAAATGATGAAAGAGTTAGAATAAAATATGGGGTTTAAGCATGGTCATTCTTCCCCTTACTGTCCCCAGGAAAATGGACAAGTATAGGCGGTGAATAAATATCTCAATACCATATTGCAAAAAACTGTCAGCTAGAGTAAATATGACTAACATATAATGCTTTACCCTGCACTTTGGGAATATCGAACCTCAGTTAATACTTCCACCGATTTTTCTTCTTTTTAGTTAGTACATGGTGTGGATTTGATTCTTCTAATTGAATGTGAAATCCCTTCCCTCAATATAGCAATTGAGATCCTACCTGACACATCCAATCTTGAAGGACACCCCATACACCTAGAACGTATTGATGAGCAGTGTCAAGATGCCTATATGGATATTGAAGGGAATAAACGATGTGTTAAGGTTCAGTATGATATGTATTTATATCCTTGACAATACAAAGAGGGTGACTTTGTTCTCTTGTATGACCAAGACAAACAACCATTGGGGGTAGGCAATTTTAACCCCTTGTGTCACGATCCTTATATCGTGCGACATGTCTTAGAGAAAGGAGCCTATGAATTGGAATATTATGAAGGGAATATACTAGATGATCCCATAAATGGGATCTACCTTAAAAGGTATTATGCTTGATCCCTCAAGTTTGGGCATGACCTTTTGTATACTAGTGTATCTTAGTGTATATACATATTTTTCTTTGTGTCATCGTATTGATTATAATTTTTTCCCTTGGTTGGTAGATTTCAATGGAGTCTTTAGTTTACTTAGGATTCACAGATGGTGTTAGTCATCATACGTGGAACATGTCTTCCATCGCTTGGGTAATTTACTCACTCGAGGGACAACTGGTGTCTTCAGGTGGCGTTCTTATGGAGCCATCAACAAATAATGTGGCTGAGTATAGCATCGTTATAGAACTATTAAGCAATTCCATTTCACATGGTGTTCAATATTTAGAGGTTCACCTGGAATCCTAGTTAGTTGTATGTCATTTAAACAACAATTATCATGTGCGAAACCCTACTCTACTCCGATAATTCCTATGGGTACGACTTTTGGAACAATACTTTGTTTTTATTACTTATAATCACATACCTAGAAGTTCTAATCATGTATCCAATGCATATGCTACTTATATTTTAGATTGGAATTTGTCACATAACTAAGAAAATAAAACACATTCATGCATGTACACATTGTAACATATATAAGTAAAGCCAAAGACCACATTTTTTTAAAAATATATTTCATCCTTTCAAAAATTATGGTGTCATAGTACAAAATGGGGTTCACACCCTCAAGATACATATATGGCTGGTATATAGTATGACCATGGAATCTACTCATGTGTCTCTACATGCGTATCATGATATCACACTACGAATTTTGTGGGACGTTGGAAGAGTCACACCCACACATGGGGTACACCCACCACCTACCACTACATAACCTCTAGAAGATCCTCCACTTGAGCCATAGGAATCCTATGCATCAATTGAGATAGGTTCCCATGTACATTCTGCAACACTCTCTCTACATCTCCTCCTATGTACTCATCTCCTCGGCTCCTCTGTCGATGTCGTGGGAGTCCATCTGGCCATCACAGACGTAGATTTGTGTAACAAAACAATTGTGAATAATTGACACCATACACAAATATTTTTGTTTTTTTATTCTTATTGATAAAAACAAAAAAATGAAATATATAAAAACATTTCTTACCAATATCACCATAGGCGGAACTTGGTGGAAAATGCATGTACAAATTTCCTTTGTAGTCGATCCCATCGTAAGAGTAGTCATCGATGGCTATGACCTGTTGGTGCCACCAGAAAAAGAACTCATCATTATAGGGGGTTGGCACCCTACCACCTCCTATCTAGCTCATAGCATCGGTCCACCATGACATGGCTGGATCACGTGGTCCATGTGGATTAATTTGTACTCTAGGGCTCAAGCCTAGAACCCGCTCAAAGAAAAATATACAAAGAATGGATGCAAATCTGAAATTTCTTTTTTTCCCTTCTTTACAATCCGTCAGTTGGATCTTCATGTTAGCCAGTAGTGAGGTACACCAGTCATAAACATTGGGCCGTAAAAATCCCCACGAGTGTCCATGGATTATGATTATGTTAATGGATTATGCTAATATATATGATAAAATTATGTATTATCACCATATGCTTGCATATCTTGGTTGCTAAGGACAAGTTCCAGGTATAAAGCTTTGATTTGTGTGCTAAAAAATGGTCTTCATCGAATGCTCGAACAAGGTAGGATCTTGGTATTGTATTGTTAGCATTTCATTCATATAGAATACTTGGGATTAGAGTTGATTTATGTGTGTCATTCCGTCTATTTTGGTTTACCCATGCCATAGAGAGATTTTCCTTGTAACAAAATTAGCGACCCTACCGGGAATTGATCATTCAACTGACTATCTCTAGATGTAGGTTAATCTCTCGACCGAATGAACTCAAGATATGTGTGATGAACCATTAATGCTTGTTGTTCCAACATGATCATGTTGAATACTTCCTTCTTGATATCGGTTGAAGACTTACTCCGCAAAAATGTATTGGATATCGTGGTTCTCATGTGTTCTACATGATATAGGGGTTCTTGTAGAACTATATTTATGCATACTATAATGTTTTCTATAGGATATAGGGTATCCTATATGATTGTAATTTATCTATCCCGATGCTTGCATTTGATGAAAAAATACTTGATAATGGTTGTAATGTTATTGATCCTAGCAATGATAGTTCTAGTGTTGGTCTTGTCCTTTGAAATGCTACTTGTTATTTGTGAAAATGATCTTGTAGGATCCTATAGGATGATCTTGTAGAATCCTGTAGGATGAAATTGTAGATCAATTTTATTGAAACAAGGGGTAAAAATGTAAAGTGTTGAATATGGAAAGTGTTATTTATATATGGAAAAAGGAAAAAGGATTTATGAATGAAAATGAGGGAAAGTGTGATGTATGGAATATGATATTGAAAGTGAAAAAAATAGAATAATTCTTATTGTCCTTATTGATTTGTTGCTAAATGTTCATTTTATTTTTATTTTTTTTGGTGCAGATGATTGTCATAAATGGAGTCATTGGGTATGTGCAAAACAAAAACATTAGTTGTCTAATTTTTATTTTTTTTCTCTTTTCCTTTATTTTTTCTCAAGGTAGAGGTGCCATCATTGGTTTTCACCAATGCCCTACCTCATCAAGCCTCTGGGAGGTTTTATTGATGAGGATATTTCTTTATTCCATATATTTGAGACTACCTCCATTGGAGGTTTTCACCCACATATCTGTTCTAGATGCCTCAGTGAGGTTTTCATCCAGGTATTTTATTCTTTTTTTTTCTTTGTGTTTCATATCTTGTTATTTGGATGGATTGAGAGAATCTCTGTTATCAATCACATATAGATTTTTGTCTTCACTGTTGCTGTTAAATATTCCATTGTCATTGTCTTATTATATTTTTTTTGTCTGAATCCATTTCCTATCAAAGGAATCCCTTCTTCATCAATGGTTCTTATATGTACTAAACCATTATCATAGCATTTTTCAATAGTGTAGGGCCCTAACCACCTGGTCATCAACTTTCCCTTGAAGTCCTTAAATATTGAACCATATAAAATGGCCTAATTCCCTTCTTTGAACTTCTCATGCTTGATTTTCTTATCATGCCACTATTTTCTTTGTTGCTTCACTACTTCATTGTTGAAGAGTGTTTTCATTCTATACTCATCTAAGGAATTTAGTTGATTCAATATGTCTTTCTGTGATGATGGTAAATCCATATTCAATTCAACTGTTGTTCTTAATGTATGGCATTCAAACTCAATAGGGAGCATGGATTTCTTATCATAGACTAATGGAAAGGGTGTGAGACATGTGGTAGTCTTCCATGTGATGTTGTATGCCCATGCTGCTTCTGTGAGTTTCTTTGACCAATTTTTCTTATTCATGCTCTCTATTTTGGTGAGGATGTTCTTCTACTCTTGGTTGGTGACTTCAACTTGTCCATTTGCTTATGAATGGTAAGGTGTTGATTTCCTATGGAATATATTGCATTCCTTCATGATTTACTCAATAAGTTTGGATGTGAACTAAGCTCCTTGGTTTGTGGATATTTCTCTAGGATAACCAAACCTTTAGAATATACATTCTTGCAGGAATGAAACTACATTATATTATGTGGCATCCTTCATAGCCTTTACTTCAACCCACTTGGTCAGATAGTCAGTGCATACTAGTATATGATTCTTCTTCCTTGATGGTGTATCAATTGGGCCTATAAAGTCCATGCCCCACTTTTCAAATGGTTCCAATCATACTTGGGGCTGCAAAGGCATTTCATTCCTCTTTGTAGGTTTTCCCATTCTTTGAAATTCATCACAACATGAAGTGTATTGTTGATGATCTTTGTATAGGGTCGACCAATAGTATCAAGTTTGCAATATTTTGTAGGTTGTCCTCTTTGCTGCATAGTTTCCTCCACATGGTTCATCATGACAAGAGTGAGAAAAAATGAGTCCCTTAACTATCTATTTAGGCTATCCAAAAATCACAACAGAGATTTAGTTGGTTAGTGGCTCAACTAACATAAAGAAACAAGAGATAAACAATAGGGAAATAAATCTAAACTAAGAAAATAATAACTTGAAATGAATGCAAAAAGAAAACACAAGAGAAATATACCAAATAAATTGATCTTCAAATTTATACTCCTTGGAGAAATATGAGCACTTATGAGTCCCCTCTTCTTCCTTGGGAAGGCTCTTGAGTCCCCAAGTACAAAGTCTTCTTTCTACTATCAATGGTTAACAAAGGAAAATGGTGAAGAAAAGAGTGATAAACTACTCAAGATGAGAGAGCTCTCACACTTGCTATGGATGCTCAAATATTTCTAAGAGGAATGTGGCTTCCCAAAGATAAAAATGAGAAACATAACAATACTCAAATGCTCTTTATATATATATATAAAATGGCCCTTTATTTATAGGAGGATGGAAACATTTTTCTCAACTGGTTCTAAGTGTGAATGTGAAGCCCTTGGAGGTACCTTCCATCCCTTTTAGTGATCCCAAGGTGAAATTTGAAGGAGAGTTTGGGTATGGGGGAGGTTCCCTTCATCCCAAAAATGGTTGAGGCCCGAAAAAATTCATTAATGTGTCGTTTCAGCATCTGCACGGGTCTTTCGACTGTCAGTGTAACGACCCTAGTTAAATGAATACTTAAAGATTATAAAGCAAAATCAATTAAAGAAAATAAGTGTGATTAATTAAGTGATACTCTAATTGTTGATCACATTTAATGACCTGAGAAATAAAGTTAAAAGATGAATGAAAATTGTTAAAAAAATGGTTGCGTATGCAGAGAGAGAGCCTGATAGTCCCGAGAAGATAAAATATTAATGGAAGGAGTATGGAGGGGGACGAGGGTGGTTGTGAGGTAAATGCATGAGGCAGCAGGGAGGAATAAGGGGGGGAACGGAGGGGGATGTGAGCACCATTCGACGGGAGGGGACAGAATGGATGTTGTGGACGGTTGTGTTTTGCCGTGAGCAGAGATTCTGCGTTTTGCTGTGAGCAGCGTTTTTTTTTGTGCACTGTGGTATTGGCTATGAGCCTGTGATATTTTGTGGACTGTTGGCTTGTTGTGAGCAAGGAACAGAGTGTTCTGGACTGTGACTTTTGATCAGGGGAGGCACCGAGTTGCTAGAGGTTTTGGGCATGGGGGCCAGGATATCCGTAGATATCCTGGAGCTAGGTTGTTTTCCTAGTTGGCAGGGTGGACAATAGTTTTGGGCAATTATTTTCCTGTTTGTGGCAGGGTTGATCTGTGTAGCAGGGAGCAGAAAGGAAGCAGTAAGGCAAAGAGGCAATAGAAATTAGCATCAGATCCAGGTACTTGGTTAAGTTTTTATTTATTTCTTTCTGTCATCATTTCAGTATTTATTGAATATTCTAAGTTGCTGTAGTTGTTGTCATGAAAGTCAATATTATGCTAGGAAGTGGTTCTTTTAGTTTACTTAATAAATGTTTATGAAACTTAATGATGTTTAGAATTTTATGGGCATTACAGTCAGTCACACACTCCACTCACTATGTGCATTGTACACTATGTTAGAAAGCGCTGATATTCCTGCATGACATTGGATGAATGTGCATGGATTTCCATAACCACTTTTGTATAGTTTTTTTATTTTCTTTCCAAACTGAATGTAATCCTTCCATGAATATTGGTAGTATATTGTGTTTGTGTTACATGTTTCTTCATCCATTGTCTGTAGTTGTAGTGAGGTATTTTTCGGTGATAAGAGATGCCCCTGATGTGTGAGGTTAGGAGCATATGTATAGCCAAAATACATCATAGTTTATTTTGATTATGATACTGGGTAGAAATTGAGAAAACTTGCACATGAGGAGCATCAAGACTTATTCATCAGAGGGAGAGGGGAAGTTAGATCAATACAAAGTAGGCTATGAAAATGAAAACAAAAATGTTTATTCAAATGAGGTAGGCATGCCCTGTGCTCGTATCATTAGACCATCTAAGGGTAAGAGTAACTAAACATGCCGATGAAGTAGATATTTGTAACACCCTCGGGGGAGAACAGGACAACCGATGATGATTTTGATGACTGAGGTGGATATGAACCAAGTGGTGAGGGACTAGGAGGCATTGATTTCCTAGTCAAACTTAGAGGTCTTTGGTTATTACTGAAAACTACAATGGTCACCAAGTAGTATCCACCATGACATGAGATTGTGATGGATTCGAATGTCATGGGGATCAATGAAATCATAGAGAAATGAGGACTCTCTCTATGTCATCCAAGGAAACTCATTGTCAATGAAATGAGGGCCAAGATACTATTAGATTTTTGGAAATTTGTTGAGGTCAACATGAAAAGTAACGCAATGATCAAAAGTGAATGGCTTCTAGATACATGGTGTGCTCAACATGGTGGAAGACACTGTAATGGTACGAGGAAAGGGGGTGATAATCATGAATGACATATGGAATATAAAGGATTCCAGAACTGCCCTTGGTTGGGGGGTTTTGATGGATGGAAACAACTATAATTTACTATTTGGTGTCAGGGGGATGACTAGATATGGGAAAACTATGTTGAGGGGGTGAAACTACAAGGGGATGTAGCATAGGTCAAAATATAGAGTGATAGAGGACACAAAGGTCTACTGGTGATCAACATTTTGGATTGGGTAAAAATGGCTTGGAGAGGGTGGGGGGGTAATGAGATTCCCCAAACAAGGGTAACATAGGTATCAATGTGCCAAGGGAAAAAATGCCATTAGGTGCGATGGTCACCAAATCTATTCTACTTACTGAAATGTAAAATGTTCTTTTTACAATTACCAAACAAATAGATAATGGGGTTGAAAGTACAAGGATAGAAATGGGTGCTCCAGTGGAAGATGGATTGGCCCTCAAAAGGTGCAAGTAGAGAGTGATGGAGGGTGAAGGCCCCATTGGTTATTTTATGTATGAGTTAGATGAGTGGAGGAGGATGTTGTAGATGAGAAAGTGATGGTGGATGGTATGTAAGGGTAATGGGAATGCAGAGGTGCATTTAATGTAACCAAAAAGCATAATGTGGGAGTCCATAATGGGGTGGTTAGAATGATGATGAGGAAGAAGTGTGAGGTTCTTCCTCTAGGGTGTAACACTACCAAGACTCCCAAACCTATTGTATGGAACAACATGAGTGTAAATATGCCAAGGGAAAATATATGTGGTACAAATCATGGAGGTGAGAGTGCTATCGTGTGATGGTACCTGAATGAAATGGAGGTGATGGTACCACAAAGCTGGGTGGGGAGGAAACCTGAGGATAATTGTCAGGGGGAATTATTGGAAAATGCAACTGTGAGTAGAGGGTTGAATGTGTAATATTCCAAATATAAAATAGTATGTAGAACATAAATATTTAACTAGAAATGGCAGAGAAACAATGATATAAACATAACAATACCATAATAATACCAGAATAACACCAGAAAGAGAACTTTGATTACTGATAGCAATGATCACTTGCCTCTTCAAGGGGTCAACCTCCAACATAGTATATCTCTATTACAATAATATACAAGATAATATTTCTCATACCCTTTACTTCTATTTATACTAAATCTATCTATCCAAAAGAACAATCTAGAGGAAGATCCTTCTAGAAGCGAAATCTTCTATTAGGTCTTCTTACATTTCACTTATTCTTCCTTAATTCTATGCCTTATTAATATTGGCCTTTATTACACGGAATTATATTATTATACCTATGTGAGGGGTTAGGGAGGTTAGGTACCTAACATGCCCTCCCCCTTGAAGAAAAAGCTTGTCTTCAAGGCTTCGGATGAGGGAATTGTTGTAGAATGGTGGCCAACTCTCGGGTGGAATCTTTTGGAGGGGTATCTTTCCATTGGAATAACACTTTCTGGATGGTGTGCTAATGAAGACAATTCTCTCTATGGGCCAAGACTGCTTGTGGTTTCAACCATATGGAACCTTCTACATCCAACTTAGGGAGACTAGTTTGAGTTTGGCACTTAGTTCCAATCACCTTCTTTAAGAAGGAAACATGAAAAACATGATGGAGCTTTGATTGGATGGGTAGAGATAACTGATAGGCCACCGATCCCACACACTTGAGCACTATATAAGGACCATAAAATTTGGGTGTAAGTTTCTGACAGTGTTGAGATTTGATTGAAGTCTTCTTATAAGGTTGTAGTCAAAGAAATACCTCGTCCCCTTCAACCGAATGGTGTTCAAAATGAACTTGATTTGATTCTTTCTTCATGATATTCTAAGCCATGAACAAATTGGCTTTGAGGGCATGAATAATATCCTCGCGAGCTGTAATATTTTTGTCAACCTCCTGAACCTTCGAGACCCTTGGCATATAAGAGAGAATTGATGGAGGATTTTGGCCATAGAATTATTCAAAAGGAGTCACGTGAGTAGCTGTATGGTTAGAGGTTTTGTAACACCATTCAGCTAGGGGTAACCATTGAGCCCACCTATTTTTCTGCTCATATGTAAAAACATCTCAAATATATTTCCAAACACTTGTTGACAACTTTAGTATGTCCATCCATATGGGGGTGATAGGAAGTGTTGAGATGCCATTGGGTTCCCTATAGCTTGAACAATTCTTGCAAAAAATTGCTGGTGAAAGTGGGGTCTCTGTCAGAGACAATAGAATTAGGCATACCATGAAGCTTGAAGATATTATCCATGAATATTTGAGCCACTGTGGCGGTTATGAATGGATTTTGAAGAGCACAAAACTGAGCATATTTGGAGAGACAATCAATGACCACCATGATGACTAAATTATTTCCCAATTTAGGTAAGCCGACAATGAATTCCATGTAAATATCTCACCAAATAGTAGGGGGAATCAAAATCGATTGGAGTGTTCCCAGAGCTTTGACAGTTTCTCCCTTGTTGCATTGAAAGACATCACATTCAACCACAAAGGTGCGAACATCCTGTTTCATACCCTCCCAGAAAAAAGAACGTTTGACTCGTTCATAGGTTTTGGTAAATATTGAATGCCTTGTTGTGGGTGAGGCATGAATTTAAGAAAGAACTGTGGATTTAAGTTGGAATTGCTTGCATAAATAAAAACGACCTTTGTAGTGAAGATCTTCATCATTCCAAGAGTACCCTGGAGAGACTGAGGAATTATGTTGCAATTTGTGGACCAGGCTAGAAATTTTGGGGTCTTGCAATCATTCTTGACAAACAACTTGGAGCCAATCTGGTACAATGAAGGAGAGGGAGAAAAGGGACCCATATTCTTCATATTTTCAGGAAAGAGCATTAGACACTACATTTTCCTTTCCCTTCTTGTAAATTATCTCATAATCATAGCCAAATAGCCTGGTCACACATTTTTGTTGTGTCGGGGATGGAATTCGTTGTTCCAGGAAACACCTGAGACTCCGATGATTAATTTTGATTTGGAATTGTTGACCCAATAAATAAGGACACTATAGATCCACAACATGCAGAATAACTAACATTTCCTTTTCATAAATGGATTGGCCCAAATGTCACTCTGAAATTTGTTTACTAGTGAAGGCCAAGGGCCTGCCATCTTGCATGAGGATGACTCCAATTCCTTTCTTAGAAGCATCACATTCCAATACGAATGTCTTTGTGAAGTCTAGGAGTGATAGAACATGGGTCAGGCACATAACATATTTTAAGGCTTGGAAGGCATGATCCGCAGTTGAATTCCAAGTGAAAGCATTCTTTTTAAGGAGGGAAGTGATAGGAGCTGCAATATTTCAATAATTCTGAACAAACTTCCTATAATATCCTGTTAAACCTAGAAAACCATGCAAGATCTTAAGAGTTTTAGGGTGAGGCCAATCTTTCATAGATCAATTTTCTTAGGACCCACTCGAACACCATCCTTGCTGACAATATGACCCAGGTATTCCACTTCTGAGGCACCATAGGAACATTTAGATTGTTTTAGAAAAATTTGGTTCTTAGAGAGTAGATGGAGAACTTGATTCACATGGGAGAGATGGGATGCACAAGTTTTACTATAGATGAGAACATCATCAAATAAAACTAAGACAAAATGACACAGAAAATGATGAAAGACATGATTCATAAGACTTTGGACAGTGGAAGGAGCATTACACAATCCAAAGGGAATTACTAGGAATTCATAATGACCCTCATGAGTGTGAAATGCAGTCTTGGGGATGTCTTCTTATTTCATATGAATCTGGTGGTATCCAGAATGTAAATCCAATTTGGTGAAGTATTGAGCACCACTCAATTCATCCAAGGGGTCATCAATGATAGGAATGGGGAATTTTTCTTTGATTGTGAATTTGTTGAGGGCACGAAAATTAGGACACATGCATCAAGTACCTTCTTTCTTGAGTACCATGACCATAGGGGAAGAATAGGGGCTATCACGGGGACAGATAACACCAACTTCTCGTAATTCATGAACAATTTTCTCAATTTCATTCTTATGGGAAAAGGCATG
>ML787469.1:151546-177193 GCA_009831015.1 Picea engelmannii | reverse complement strand
ACAAGGAGCTAACAATACTCAATCGAAGTGAAAGAACTTGAGATTTTACACTACATAAATTCTACAGTGAGGTTGGCCTTGTGACTGAGGTGTATTTTATACTTCTCCAATCACATTAAAAAAAAAAAAAAAAAAATTATATGCATACTTCATCACCTCCCTAGAAATTCCACCAAAAAGTGTTGGCCCTTGGAATAACAACAATAATGCTACTACATGTTTGGCTTCTTACTTTACTTTGTCAACCCGAGGTTCGTACAAACTTGAGAGGTGGTGTACAATGTATATGTAATATGCACCAATAGTCGTATAGGTTTGAGATTTATCAAGGGTTGAAATGGTGCATGAAATTGAAATGTTAGAAAGCATCTTTAAACTATTGATTGAATGAAAATCACACTAATTTGGAAGAGCAAGTAATCAATATTGCAATTTTTTTTTTTTAATATGATGGCATGAAATAAAGCATACTAAACCATGAAAATCAACCTAAATGAAAAATATCAATTATTTCTAGTGTATGAAAGAAATCTATAATTAAAGAAGTTAAACTAATGCATGGACTAAATGAGCTACTTTATGCCTAACCCTTGAATAAAAATCAATCCATATGCATTCTTATTTTTTATTGATATTTTCATGAAAACAAGATTAAGATAAATAAAAATCTAGATCTAAAGCAATCCTATAGGAATTTTCTACAGGAACTATATAGTTTCTACATTAACTGTATCAGTCCTACAAAAAACCAAAAATAAGCCTAGAAAGATAGTGTGATTCTTGTGAATCATCAACAAAGATAGACTTAGCCCAACTTTGTTAATGAATCTCGACCATCGATCCTTTAAATTTATCAATATGCGAAGACGAATCCTGGTCATCAATATGCTTCACTTTCCAAACCACTAAAAACAAATCCATAGCATTGATCCACTTCACTTCCCAAACTACTAAAAACAAATCTAGACCGTCAATCTGCTTCACTTTCAAAACTACCAAAAATGAATCTAGACTGTTGATCTACTTCACTTTCCAAATTGTCGAAAACAAATCTAGACCGTAGATCTATTTCACTTTACAAACCACTAAAAATGAATAAGTTTTTGGGTTGATCTAAGATGAATTTGGGTCGTTGATATCGAAATCAAAATCGATCTCGACCGTCAATCCATAAAACTTCGCCCAACTTCGTCAGTGGCAATAAAACATAAATTTCAACCTTCCAAGTCCAATTTTTACTCTGCAACTCTATATATTGTCGTCCTTGATCACCTCTGAGGGGGTTTTGAGGTAATTTTGACCTAAATTCCATAATAAATCTAGGGATTTCACTCTATAATTCATTAATTTCTCCAAATACATCACAGACCCAAAATATGTAACAATGAATTTCACCCAAATTTTCACTGATCCTAGCCCATACAAGCCCGATGTTTGAACCAAAATATATGATACCAATATGTGATGTGCCTGAGCCCAATTGAGGTCCATTATGTGTGGAATTACACATAAATTGAATTTTTTCTTCTAACTAATTTCTTGTAGCTTACCAGCTACAAATTACACACATATTTAACTATTATCTGATACCATTAATGAAATGCATATACAACATGCTAAAATACACATGAATATAGATTAAATGACTCAATACGAAAACATATAAATCCTTATTAAACATAGAGTGAATGAAAAACCAGTAAGCTCATAAATATAACACATAAAACAAATAAAAAACTTATGTTTTAACTTAGTTGTGCAATAAGTTGCTTGGGATGTGCATTCCACCCAACCATAGACTTGTTGTTCTAGATATCAATAGAAAGTCACCCCCAAGCTTGGGATAGCAATACACAAAAGAGGGTGGTTTCTCACTATCCATTCACAACTCAAAAAATCCCACAAACCACTAGTATTCTCCTACAACTATCTTGATTTTCCACCAACTCTCTTCCTCTTGACCTGCCTAACCAAAGGAATGAAC
Source organism: Picea engelmannii (assembly GCA_009831015.1). Lineage (NCBI taxonomy): Eukaryota > Viridiplantae > Streptophyta > Pinopsida > Pinales > Pinaceae > Picea > Picea engelmannii. The sequence goes on along the minus strand of ML787469.1, from coordinate 175,209 downwards.
CCCTTCATTGCTCTCAGTCCATCGGGTGTCCCATTCATTTACTAGGGTCTCTATGGTGTAGTTAACTAGGAATATCACTTTTGGAACATTAAACATTGATGGTTATCATACATATCTTGGGTTCAGTTAGTCAAGAGGTCGACCTACATATGGACACAGTCAGTCAGGTGATTGACCAAGACACAACATTAATCGGTCAAGTAGTTAATGTTCTTGTCATTCGGATAGTTGAGCAACAATCAAAGATAGTTGGATGGTGGATAGACCATCCCTGCAATCAACTATGAGTTGGGAGGATAGTCATTCAGATCGAATCTCGTCGAGTTGACTTGATAGATATGATTCTGTGGAGTCAACTCTAACTGCCAAAGGTTATATGTGGACAAGATCTTATGGATTTTGTGGGAATTAGTTAGATATTGAGCCTATTAAAAAAGACCCTTGGGTCACTATCATAACATTAAGGGTGATTTTATATTTCACAATAGATTATGTAGATCAAGATGTGCAATATGCATTGTGATTTTATGATCAAAATACTATGTGTTTAAGTGTTGTTATGATGTCTTTAGATGCCACCTCTATTCTTCAAAATTTATTGTCCATGTTTGATTGTATGTAATAATGTGTTGTCTATTTCATATTGTGTTCCATTTCATTCCCCAAAATGATATCAGAGCTAATGGTTTGAAAACCTCGACCTGTTATTTGCAAACCTTGTTGATTCAAATCTATTGTGTGATTGACTCTGGGCCGATGGTTTGTTGATTGGTACTTATAGAAACAAACCAGTATATCTAGATATTGAATATGGCTTTGAATATCGATCCTATTATTCTGAACGAATCAAATTATGTAGTATGGGATCTAAATATGAAAACCTTATTGAAAAGTAAGGGACTATGGCAGTATAATAAGGTTGTGATCCTAGATCCAACAGATGCTTCGGAAAAAAAAATTATTGATGGAAAAAATAATGAGGCTATAGGGGCCATCACGACTTGCATCTCATGGGAAATCCATTTTCATATCAGTGGACTTCACTGTCTGGATCTGGTCTAGAAGAAGATGGAGATCTTGTTCGACCAAGTCGGTAAATCTACATCTTGCAGTTGGAGAAATAATTGATCTCTCTCGATCCTCATTCCTTTGAGAGAATAGAGAAATATTTAACATGTGTTAAGGAAATCCAGTTGAATTTGAGTAAATGTGGAGAGAAATACAATAATAAGAATGGAAAAATCATTGAGCTAGTCCTAATAAATCTAAGAACACCATTTTATGTGTTCGTATCAACCTTCCACACCAATTGGTATGCACACAAGGAAGATGGTAAGGACTACTCTTTTGAATTTTTTTGTGAACTGTTGATTATTGATCAACATAGATTTCTTGAAGAAGGAAATTTTGGTGGTAATAACCAGGCCCACTTGCTAAAGGGTAAGGGAAAGATGGATTCCAGGAATAGAGTGCATACTCATGCTTCTCCATAGAAACCTGCATATACTGATTAGGAACCCTAGAGACAACCACAACAAAGTCAAAAGAAAAAAACATGTCAGTACTATGGAAAGATTGGACATGTCGAGAAGAAATGATTCAAGAAGTGAGATGATTTAGAAGAGAATATTAAGAGACTCGAAGGAGACATGTTGATTGTTCATCGACCCACTGATCATTTCACCTTCCAAGTTAGGACTTCTCAGGCCTTGATGTCTCACACTTTGTAGAATGAATGGGTTGTCGACTATGGGTGCAATCATTATATAGAGAAATATGTCACTTTATTCACGAGATTGAATAAAGATGAAGAAAGTAGAATCTATGTTGTTGATGATTTTGCTTTGGATGTTGTTGGTCAGGGTGAAGTAGCTTGTCGACATGGTAAAATTTTTGAAATCTATCATGTTTCAAATGTTAGTGCCAATTTGTTGTTTATTTCTCAATTGACTCATACCAGTAAGATTGTGGAATTTTATCTAGATCAGTTCTATGTTTGGGATTTAAAGAAAGGGAATTCAATTACCACCAACGAGCTTCTGGACCCGATGAATAAATTGTACAAGTTTCATGACTCGACTCAACCTAAATTGGAACCAACTGCACTTATTTCTCACATTGATGAGAAGTCAAATTTGGCATGAAAAACTTGGACATTTGAATTTCCAAATTCCACAGGAATTGACAAGTCAGAACATGGTTGCTGGTTTACCGAAGGTATTTCCCCTTGAAGGTGTATGTAAGGGATGTGTACTTGGGAAGCATCATCAGGAACCTTCAGACTCTAGATAAGTCTGGCAAGCGCAAAACCTACTGGAACTGGTTCACAATGATGTTTTTTCTATCAATCTACCTTTACTGACACATGCAAGGTACATTTTGAATTTCATTGATGATTTCTCTCGTTTCACATGGATAGTTTTCCTAAAGAATAAAAATCTTGTCTTTGAGAAGTTCAAAGAATTCTGGGCCTTTACTGAAAATCAAATGGATTACTATTGACTTACTATTACCTTTTTACTATTAACCTAACGTAACTTTAACCAACATATTACCTTTGAAAAATTAAACTAATTCCAAGACCAACCTAAGGGGATTCCAACTTATAATCTTCTACCACTGATATGATATGATTAAAACCTAAGTGATTCCAACTTAGAACCTAAGTGTTTCCAACTTATAATCTTCTTCCACTGATATGATATTAATAAAACCCATGTGGTTCCGACTTATAATCTTCTACCACTGATATGATAGTGATAAAACCTAAGTGTTTCCAGGGGATTAATATTAATAATAGTATTATTGCCACCTCCTTTTATTAACCTTAATTTAACCTAATTGTTTCCAACTTATAACCACTGATATGATTAAAACCTAAGTGATTCCAACTTAAAACCTAAGTGAATTAACAAAACCTAAGTGTTTCCAACTTACAATCTTCTACCTCTGATATGATATCAATAAAACCTAAGAGTTTCCAACTTATAATCTTCTACTGATATGATATTAATAAAACCTAAGTAATATTCTTCTACCACTGATAATTAACAGAAGATTAATATTAATAATAGTATATGCCACCTCTTTTATTAACGTCAGTTTAACCCATAATTAACATATAATTAATATTAATATGATTAACACCTTATACCATATTGTTAACCCCATTTTAGCTTTTTAAACATAAATTTTTATATTAATAAGGTGTTAATTAATATTTTAATATGATTTTAGCTTTTTGAACATAAAAAATTAATATTAATAATAGGAACCTAAATTTAGCCTACAATTAGTCAAACTAACTTAGGATTAATATTAATAATACTAACTTCCTCAAACCTAGGGTTTACCTCATTAAATTTGACCTCAATTTAACCTAGAATTAACATAAAATTAATATTTATAATACTAACATTACCTAATCAAATTAACTTAAGATATTAACCTCCTCATAACTAGGGTTTACCTCCTTAATTTAACCTTAATTTAACCTTTAATCAACATAAAATTAATTTTTAATAATAACTCCTTTTGGTCAACCCTAAATCTAGCCTACGTTTAACATAAAAACCTAATATTTAAACCACTCAATTAAACCACTACTTATTATCTTTTGAAAAGTCTCCTAAAAATGAGGGTTTCACCTAGCTGACCAAAGTTTTTTCTCACCCACCTCATCACTATATACTAAAGGCTCTGCTCTTATTTTCCTCAGGCTTTTTTGTCCTGAAGATGGATCCTGTTGTGGATCCGAAACGTCGACGACAAACTGTCAACAACACTGTGGTTCTTCTGACAAATTCTAGTCCAATGTATTTTGTTTCAGTTGGTCCACTAACTGCAGAATTCACTTGTTTCTTGTTTATCCCGCTAGAATTCCAAGAATTATATAAGTCACTGGAACTGATGCTATAGACACCTCATACGGAAAACAAAATAAAATTCAGAATCAACATGCCAACATTTTCCTAATGACTCGTGTCCTTGAAACCTCTGATCATGTTACCTACTCAGATGTCGAAGGACAAACCAAATGGGAATTGGCAATGAAGACTAAAATTGATTCCTTGCTGAAGAATCAAACTTGGGACTTGGTTTCCCGACTGTTATCACCAAAACATTGCTCGTAAAAATATAGACAATGGATGAAAAACCCAACACAACATACTACCAATAATTATGGAAGGATCACCTTCAATTTGGAAAGATACCCACAAAACTATGCAAAAAGATACTGAATTTCTACGTACATTCCGCAAAGATAGCACGCGCACATCTGCTTGGGATAACACAACATACAATGCACACAGTGCACGGTCTGTGTGACTAGAAATCAGGAAACCTACGCGGATGTGGAAACACCACATTAATGATTTTGGTCGGGCCTCAACCACTTCTCGGATGAAGTATATCTTGACCATACCCCAAAATCTCCCTAAAATTCTGCCTTGGGATCACTGAAAGGGATGGGAGGTACCTCCAAAGACCTCCCATTCACACTTGTAACTAGTTGTAAAATATCTTTCCATCCTTCTACAAATGGAGGATCATTGTATGAAAAAAAGAAGAAGAATCAATAACATTGTTATGTTGTACAAAATTCTCTTAGAGAAAGCCATCTTTCCCTTGAGCCATTAGTTTTGAGCTAGTGTAGGATTGAGCAAGCTTCACACCTCTTGTGAAGCTAAACTTTGGGTATTTTTCACCATTGTAGACTCACCATTGGAGAGTGATAGATCTAGTTTTTTGAGGGATCAAAAGACCCTCCCTTAGGAGGAATATAGGATTCATTGTCCCATATTTCTCCTCTTAGTACACTCAATTCGAAGATTTAGTTCTATTGGGTAACTATTTCATGTGTTCAAATTCATGCATCACGTGTTTATGTTAATTTATTTGGTTTCTCATTCTTAGTTTCTATTTTATTGCTTTGTATCTTATTTTCTAACTTGCAGGTCCACTAACTTGCTAACCATATTTTTGTTATGCCTTGTTATCTTACCATAGTAGTTAAGGGAGTCTCTTTTGCTCACTATTGTGACAAAATAACCCAAACAGTTTGGTGACTCTATTGGGGATTGGAATCCAAATTCCTCCTTAAGTATGGTATTAGAGTTGTTATTCTCAATTTCTAATGTTTGCAGGGTCCAAAACCGGCCTAGCCTACCCTTCAAACACTTCAATTCAACCCTGTGTCGGATTAATTCATTTCAAAATTGTTGGCCCACCATTTATGTGTGTGTGCATGAGTTTGGGCTGAACATATGTGCTGACTGCGCAGAACCATGTGACTTGTTTACTGAAACATCTGCGCAGACTGTGTGACTTTCAGGTCAAAACCCACCTAGATCTGCGTGACTGTGCAAAAATAAAATAAAAATTTCTTACATTATCTTAGATTTACTTTATGCACTTTCTAAAAGCCACAAAAATAATATTTGGTATTCTTTCTTGCATAAATAGTTAGCTAAACTAGGCACTTAAAGGGGTAAAAATAACCATAAGACATTTCCTTTTTTTTGCCACATGGATGGCCTATTATAGAATTTGAACTCTTGAGTTAATATTTTTCTTTTACAAATCATCAACTAATCGGGACTAGGAGATTATTTTTATAATCTTGAAGTACTCTCTTTCCTCGCACCTTTGTGTGATCTTGAAAATCAGAAAAATAGATTACTTAAAAAACCTCCATCTCGCTTAAAAAATCAATCATTTTAGGAGAGGCCAATACCTCTTGGTTTGCTCATTTTTTGTAACTAGATCAATCATTTTAGGAGAGAAAAATACCTCTTAGTTTTATTCTTGAAACATAATCTAAAAAGTTTTGTAAGGGCCCATACATGCCCACATGTGCACAATCTTAGGATAGTTTCAAATTTCTAGAGTAAATCACTTAGGAAGTTTAAAGCATTGTAAGGGCCCATACATGCCCACATGTTGACAATATAGAAATAATTTCAAAGATTTATTAGATTAGATAACATCCTAGGGAGATTAAAGTTCATAAGTAAGGACCCACATGTCCACCATGCTAGTTACTTGGGGATTTTTCAATTTCAGCAAAGATTGTTTGTGAATCATAGTAAGTTAGAAGTAAGCAACAATTGTAAAGGACTAAGCGATGTCCACATGCAAAAAAATTTCTCACTTAACTTATTAAAATTCATCACTCACCATCACTTCTTTCACACGTCACATATTCAAAAGGTTTGTTATTAGATACTTGAAACCATAGTATGCTCTTCTCCCCGCGCTCATAAGCGATTTGGGAGGATTAGAAGGGATTCATTTGTTTAGAAAAAATATTTTTGTGCACACCACTTTTAATCAACGAGGTTGGCCCATGAATCCAACCTCACAGCCCACTTTAAAATCCTAAAATAAACCATAATCAACACATTTTCTAACCTCCACAGGAGGAACATCAAAATAAAATTGTAGTCTAAGTTACAATTTTGAGGATAGGTATCCAAATAAATCCCCATTATATTTTTCTCATTGAAACTTAGAAGTTGCAAAATAGGGTACCAAAATCCTTCCAATCAAGAATTCCTACACCATAAGGTAGGGTGACACCCATGAAGGGTCGAAGGCCAAGGTCCATTTTTTCTATGTGTGCCTCCTTGGGTCAACCGACCCTTGAAAAACATCCATCCTGTGACCAATTTCTGAGGCCGAAAATCTAAATGTAGTGCTTGATTGAGGTGACTTAGTGGCCAAATATAGTTTTTATCTACCCAGGTGGCGGTTGTGGGCTGCAATCATACCTTAATCATATTTTTAATGATTGTTGGTAAATATCACTAGTCCTTCCAGGATATCCCCCCTTCACCCCTCATTATAACTCATTATCCATACCTTCACTAGATCCTCTTTCGGTGGATTCATGCCCCACTGTTGAGTTCTTTTGGAAGGCCCAATGATTTTTGAGAGGAACGATGACATGTCTATTAGGACACATGCATTTTATTCCCCCCCCCACATGGATAATACCCCCAAACCATCTTGCATTACTACGTTTTTATATATGATTACCATTGATTGATTACATATAGTTTTCAAAACATTGTTGAGATAGTCCACATTTACAGGAGCACTTGTTCCTTTATTCTTCTCACTACCACCTACACACATCCACATATATTCTAGAATCATATGGGAACCACAACATCCCCACCATTCTAGACATCAAAAAAACCTCCCCCCGATCTTGGGAGGTGTTCCCAATTTGTTTGACATATCAGTACAACTAGAAAACACACCAGTGAGTGCCATTGTTTTAGGATTATCTTTGCTTGGGTCCACCTTGCTAGGCACCATCATCTAGAATAATCCACCCATATAGTATCCCTTCCTATTCATGAATTGGATCTCCAGCCATCAACCACCATGGTAAGACCACAAAACCTACCATATATAACCCCATCCCCTTCTTCCTAGTTTGTACATGTTAGAAAAATAGGATCACAGAACAATAAAATAAAACAAATGTGGAAATAAAACACAAAAGATACACAATAAAATAGAGACATGGATATATGTGCTACCCCCAAACCCCTGTCGTGGGCTCGCTTTCCCCCGGACCACCCAACTAGGGGGATGATCCCCCTGGACCTCGCAGGGGGGAAAATCCCCTCTGCAACCCCCTTGCATGGAGGGGTGTTGGTTGTTACGCCTTCCCTAACCACTTCTTAGGCTAAAACAGGTTTAGATGTGAGCATGTTCCAAAACATACCTCTAAAATTATCGTCCATCCTGGTAAATCAGAAGGCAACACAACACACATAGCATACTGTGCAGTCTCACCCGAGATAGTTCTATGGGTGACTGCAATGCTCACATGCTTGAAGTCTAGGAAAGAGTGGGGATCTGGAATTGCAATTCATCTTCTTATGCCTTGATCTAGTTGTTCTTTCTATTCTTCTTACTATTCATTCACTTGTTAAGTCTATGCATGAATTCTAACAGGTCTAACATATAATAGATCTCACATAATTATCCATTCATCCATTAATAGTATAACTACTTACAAAATGGAAACATGAAATCGATCACATAACATAACACAAATATTATCGTGGTTCACCCCCTCCTGGGATACATCCACAAAGATCTGGCTCTTAGGCTCTTTTATTATGGTTCTGTAATACATGGCACCATGCACACTACAATTTATGCTCATACAATCACAAATAGGTTCCACAATCCCTGTGAGGTTGACTAGATCACACCAGGCTCCTCAACTTGCGATCAAAACCTTGGGATACAGTTTCTTGACTCTCCTACAACTCAACAACTTACAAAATTGGTGTTAGATCATATAGTAGTTTCCTTCATCGAAAATTACAAAACTTAGCACCTCCTACCTAGACCTCCTAGGCAATTATATATACTAATTCTCATCTCAAGAGTTGTTACATTCTCTTACAAAAACCCTAACCCTAACATGGTTAGGTTTTCCTGCATGTGCGCCTTGCATGCTTTTCTCTTTCATGTTACTTTTCCTTCCAGCTATCTCTTTCTATTTCTGGTTTTTTCCTCCAAAAATAACAACTCCTCAAAATAGGCCTATGCCCAACAAGACCCCAACAATGACATGTGTCTCATCCCGAGCCACCTAGGAATTGTGAATTCCTTGGAAAACCTCTGCTAGCTTGTGGAACTTGTCTGGAAGTTCCCTTCCTCTAGCTTGGACTTGCACAAAAATTTCTGTTAACGCCTCTAGTGCTTGCGCTATGGCCTCCTCTTATATAATTATTGTGCTCTTTGTCTGTGCTTGCACCATGTTCTTATTTTTCTCCTCCAACTACATGATTATCTATGCTAATTTCTCCTTGAGGTGTTCTGTTTCCGCCTGTCTCTCCTGTTTTTGCTTCTGCGCGAATTTTAGATCCGCCTGCAACTTCTTTAAGTCCTGATTACCTTTCACGGACTCTGTGATGCTCATTTTTTTTTGTCTTTTCTTGAGCTCTTGCATGGATGTACTTATTTTTTCCTCGTCTTGGTCCCATTTTTGGACCTTCTCATCCTCATCAAACGTTGTCCAGAACTGCACCGCTCTATCAAACAATCTTCCTGTTGTGTTGACTTGTTCCTCCATTGCTGCTATTTGGAGTGCAGCTTCTTGTTTCCTCTTCTCCCTTACCTAGGGAGGAGTTGTAGGGGTCAATTTTTAATTTAATTCCTCAATCTGTTACCTATAATGTTTGATGGTTCGGGCAATAAGTTTGAGTTTCTCCTCTACGCTTGTTTTCTCAGTCTGTGCACTGTCAAGGATGTGATTGTATATTTTTGTCACCCCCTATTTGATTTTGTTTGTGAGATCCTTTTCTTCCATGGTTTTGAACTTGACCTATTCGATCACCAACTCCAAGGCTTCTTTTACATCTCTTGTTTCTTGCAGTTCAGCTACGTCTGTTCTTGCGTGTGATTATACCTCCTATGTGACACTCACTTGGATTATGTACAACACCTTGGTAGGTATTCTCACTAATAAAAACTCCACTTCCGCTAAATATTTCAATGGCGTATGTACTGCATTTTCATCCATTTGTATCATATCAGTTGTCAATCTAAAAATTGGACTCGCTTGGGCGATAGTCTGAACTGGATCCTCCTTGTTCAGTGTAGTCCTTGTCGTTGCTTTTGTTGCTTCTTCGGGGAAGAATTATGCTCCCCCTTCAGGCCTCTGTGCTATCATGATATACTTGAGGACCTGTTGTATTCCTACTGGGTCATCTTGTATTTTTTTCCTATGGTGATGGGCTTCTTCAAAGTCCTCCACTGCGCAGTCTGCACTCTTTCTGCCATGAGGTCTGCATCATCCTTGGTGATTGTATATTTTAGGAGTTGTTTGTGCGCTTTTTCCTTCTTGTGCGAGCCTCTTGTATGTATGATCGGCCTCTTAGGGGGGCCTGTCTCTTGTGGAGTGGATTTTGAGGGGGTTCCTCATGTCGTAGTAGCCCCGCTCCTTGTTCTTTCTATTGTGGGGTAGTGTCATTTTTTGTTTCCTGTGTATTCTTCTTCAATGCACTCCCCTTCTTCTATTGCATTGTATTTTGGTTGTGTTTCCCCGACTTCGTCAACTTCTTGGGAGAAACGGTGTCTACTTTTGTACCCTTAGGAACTTCTTGAGTTAGGACTAGAATCCTCCAGTCATCGTGCCAATCCCTCATTTCCATATTTATATCTTCTTCATTGATGTAGTATCTTATTTGTAGCCACTCCTTCAAATCCCTATGCACTTGAATCCACATGTTGTTCCTCATCGCTTGGAACCTGGCTATGTTCTTGTAATGTGCAACCATGTATGGAGTAATTCTCCAAGTATTTGTAATACTCTATTGTATTTCACTCAAGTACCTAGAAATTGTACCTGTGTTGGCACTTATATGCTTGGGGTTCGATTTTCTCCCCAACGATGTATACCGCACTATGCAACAATGAACTATCCAGTCACAGAAGTGGGAGTATGGGGGCTCCCTCCACCCCATCAGTGCAATCAACATGAGTAGCCATGAGTAGTGGAGCTTTGTCCCCAAGTCTTGCGTGTATTTTCATTCATCAAGGAATAAGTTTAAAAAATAGGGGGCCCAGTTGAGGAAAGTGCCATTAGCGCACTATGTTGCAGTTGCGACAAACCCGACAGGGACTTCCTCTTTGCAACATTTCCTTATCATTTTGCAGGCCATGAGTTTGGTGGCCATCCTTGTTGTTGCGTGGCTGATCCTTTTGATTATGATCCTACTTGAGCCCTTCTCTGTACCATAGGTTTTATTCATCTACTCAGCAAAGGATTTCTCCTTTGATTTTTCATCGAGGTACTGTGTGGGGTTCTAACCCATTAATGGTAGACCTGTGATGAGGGCTATAAGATCTACATCTATTGAGACGGGTTGTTCCAAACATAGGAATCCTCCATGGAGGACCTCCATCAATTGCTTGACGTAGTTGTTTACCTCTTTCACCCTTCCAAAATGGGGAATCTCAAGAAGATTTAGAATCCCTGTGTTGGCCAGGATGGCTTCCCATGGCTTTAGTTGTAAGATTGGGTCTCCAAAGGCACCTGTCCCTATGTTTTCTAGGTACACCTGTTGTGAAAACTAGGGAAATTTTCCAGCATCGTCTACATTGTGGTCTAAATATTTCAACTTCTCAAAGCATCCCAAGAGTGTTGGTGTGGTTTGCACTCCTTCTGGAATGCACAAAATTACGATAGGTGCATTAGGATGTCTGCATGAGGACCATGCCATGGGATATTTTCCCTTTCTTCTTAGCTACTATATTGAGGTCCCCACCTCCATCTATCTCCTTTCTGCATCAGAGTCTAGATGACCAGTGATGTCTTCCACCAGACCCTCATGTTGCTGCACAATTTCTTCTCTAGGTGGTTTGGGTGTTGTAGCCTTTGTGCATGGGGTGGTTTCACCATTTGTTTACTGGGATCCCTCGACCATCGCAGTTTTTTGTGGGTTTCATGCATCATCTGCAGTGTGACGCTCTACACCATTGTATAGGTCAAATTTCATGGCTGACGCCATTAGAGCTTGTATCTCTTCCACCACTGGTGTATGGTTTACTAGTTCTTCGTTTGGTGAAAGAATTGTGTCCACGTCAATGAATTCCTTGGTTCGTATCATTTTGTGTTCGACTTTCATTGTTTCATGTGGTTCTCTAATGCTGCTTATGGTTTTCCTCCCTTCTTGGCTCCACGTACCCATCTTTGGTGGTGCCATCGTGGCTAGTAGTTATTTTTTTCTGAATATGTCCCAACTGGTTCACCCTGTATCCTTTGTTAAGTTGCTTTTGCTCTGCGTGCTCCATCTCTCTATAATTTCATGATTTTACAATGAGTCTTATGTTACCTATGTTTCCCCTTTATATAGGAAATGTCACGAAGCTTCTCGGAGAATCTTCCCTAACTGTGATTAATGTAATGGCTCTTTATGAGTACATTTCATTTAATTTCATAATTGCCTCCAGTTCACCCCTTTTTACCGTAACTGTCATTTTTCATATTTCCGCTTTTTCTGACCGTTGGTCCCTTTTTCAGCGCACTAATATTTTTGAGTGCACAATGTACCTTTGTTGTAATATTTCCTTAGTGCACGGTGTGTCATCAGATGTTGCGCAAGAAAATTTTATTTTTGTCATGCTGAGTCCATTTCTATTGCACGTTGTATTTTCCAGTATTTTCACATTTTCTATCTTTTCTATTTTTCTATTTATTTTTCTCCCTTTTGTTTTTCTCTATCTTTAAATTCTACTATAATACACTATGTACATGTTTTCTTACTACACTTATAAGTTTTAAGTGCTAGGAGGTCAACTGTCCCTGTACAGTTTCAGTTGACTCTCATTGATCATTCCTTTCAACTCTGATCCTGTGAGATCCTTTAGTGGTACAACTTCCACGTCTATGACAATATTTACTTCATAGGGCCCTAGCCAATGCATTTTGAATTTACCAAGATGTTGCAAAAATTTACTATCATAGAGAAATACTAGGTCTCCTTCCTTGGAACTCTTCCTATTGATATGTTTGTCATGCCAAGATTTGTCTCTTACTTTCTATACTTCTTGATGAAATCCTACTAGAATCCTATCCTCTTCCATCTCCATTAGTTGATTCAGTCTCTCCTACACCGTGCCCCTTTCTTTCGTGTTGGTGATTTCTACTACACCCAGAATGGGTACTAGAAATTCTAATGGTACTATTGCTTCCTACCCATACACCCCCTGAATGGTGTTTGTCCTGTCATATTTTTGCATGTAGTCCTGTATGCCCATAATAATTTTGGTATCTTCAAATCCCAATCATCCCCGTTGACATTGAAGATATTTGTTAGATCATTCTCCAAGATATTATAGAAGGCTTCTACTGTTTGATTTTCTTGAGGATAGTATGGTGTACTCTTATGACGATAGACTTCAAAATCCTTGGTCATAGCCTTGATAATGTTGTTGATAAAGTGAGTACCTTGGTCACTCATGAACATCCTTGGATTGTGTTGTTGATAATGTGTTGTTGTCTCTACGCTACAATCTTTTACTAGTACTTCTTCTGCCCATCTTGTTAGTTATTTTGTCGCAATAATGATATACCTTGCTCTTGACCTTTTTTTCGGTGGGTTAATTGGTCCCACAAAGTCTATTTCCCATTTTTCAAATACATGTAAAGTTGCTTGTGGTCTTAGGGGTATCTCATCTCTTCTATTAGGTTTACCAACCCTATAACAACCATCACATCTCTGGCATTAGTCCTTAGCATCTCTATGAATTGTTGGCCACCATAGTCCTGCGTGTAATACCTTATGCACGATAGTTTTTCCTGTATAATGTCCTCCAGCTATTCCCTCATGAGCTTCTGCCAAAATCCTAGGCCTTTCATGTTCTAGTACACATCTTCTCAAAATCTTGTCTCTGCCCATCTTGTATAAATGTCATGCAATCAATTGATAGTATGCAGCTCTGAATACCATATCTTTCTTCCACGTAGTGTTAAAATCTTGTGGCGTAGTCCCTATACTCAATTATTCAATGATGTCATCAAAATATTCATCAGCTACTTGGACTAAAAATAACTATGCATCGAGGAAGTTTTATTCCAATTTGGTAGGTTCTTCTCCATTGGTTACCCTTGACAAGTGATCTGGCCCTGCATTTAGCTTCCCTGGTTTGACTATCACTTCAAAATCAAATTCATGAAATAACAATAGCCATCTGTAGATTCTCCCCCCAACACTGGCTTGTTGACTAGGTATTTGAGGGCTAAATGATCTGTGAACATCTTAAAGTGTTTTCCCAGTAAGTAATTTCTAAACTTTTCAAGTGCATAGACCATAGATAGGCCTTCTCTTTCTATAGTATTGTAGTTCTAATCTGATTCAGACAATTTTCTACTTGAAAATTCTATAGGCTGGTCCAAATCCCCTTCTCCTGGCTGTGCTCGAATTGCTCCAAGTGCTATAGTTGATGCATCTACATGCACATGGAATGCATTTTCCCAATATGGGAATACTAGAATAGGTGGTGTGCCCATTTTTTCTTTTAGAGTGTCCAAACCTTTCTCACAATCCTCATTCCACTGAAATTTAGTATCTTTCTTTAATAGTTTCTCCATGGGCGTAGTGATCTGCGCATACCCTTTTATAAATTTTCTGTAGTAGCCTGTATGTCCCAATGTTTCTCTGAATTGGCGCACTGATTTTAGTGGTGGTAAATTAACAATGAATGCAACCTTAGAAGGATCCACCAATAACCCTTGTTTACAGACTATATGTTCCAACAATATTTCAAAAGGTGTCCCAAAAATGCACTTCTTGATATTCAATGATATCTGACATTGCCTACATATTTCCAACATCATCTTTAACACTTCCACATGGTATTTTAATAGATTATATATGGTCCAATAATCCATATTCACTTATAAAAACTGATGTATGAACTCCTTAAAAGAAGCTATTACTACCCTTGAAACTATAGCTGGTGAATTGTTCATCCTAAAAGGCATGACTATGTACTGGAAGGATCCCCATTCTGTGGAAAAATTGGTATTGTACCTTTCTTCTGGGGCTATATTGATCTTATGGTAACCTGCAAATCCATCCGTAAATGAGTAGGACTCCTGGCCTCCCACATTCTGTAATACCTCATTTGTGAAAGGGGTGGGAAAAGGATCGTTTAGGCACACGTCGTTCATTTTTCTCAAGTCTACACAAATCCTTATCCCCCCTTTTTTATTTTCTTGCACTACCATAGGGATTATCCATTCATATTCTTATACTAGTTCTATAATTCCAACTTCTAGCATTCTATCAATTTTTGCTTTCACTTTCTTCTTATATATTGGACTCAATATATAAGGTCTCTGTCTGATAGATATAGCCTCAGGTTTGAGAGGTATATTCATCTCTCCTAGATCTCCTCCTATGCCTTTCATCTCTGTAAACGTTGTTGGGAATAGGTCACTGTACTCGCACAATAACTCTGTTATTCATTCCATTGTTTGTTCATCCAAATAGTCTCCAATGCTAGCCATTTTGGGATTCTAATTTGTCCTAATGTTGACTTTCTTCACCTTGATTGGCGCAAAAAACACTTTTAATTCCAAAGATGGACCTTCCACCTCTCTTTCACCTTCAACTTCTGTAATATGAATGTTTCACTAGTCATCTTCATCTAGTTCTTCTTCTTCCACATGATAACATGACAATAGTTTCTTAACTATCTGTCTGTTCTGTTGTTGATACTCTATCATAAGTTCAACCTCTGGTTGATCAATAAATATCACCCCTCTGATTTTTTTGAGTGTTTAATCAATGTTGGGGTTCTCATGTTCAAATGAGAAAGTGACTATAAATTTTTTTTGTAATGTTGTCCATTCTGCAGTGCCTCTGCGTAGTTCCTGGTCTACATACTAATTTTATGGAATTCCTTCTAAGGTATGAATGAAGTAATGAGGCCATTCCTATGGTGGTTTGATTGTCCATAGTTTTCTTCTTCTCTCAAAATTTTCCACTGGTGTCCCCTATCCATCATACCTCTGCATCTTATTGCTCCCCTGCTCTACCCCGAATCTAATGCGCAGTAATCGCTTACATTGCTACCAGTCCTTAACTGTTTCTTTCTGCACACCCCACCATCTTACAGGTTTTTCCTTAAGTGCAATGTCTAGGGATAAGAGCCTATGATTCTCTAACACTTCATATTCGTATATTGTTAGGATTTCTTCTAAGTCAGTCACCCCATGAAAACTGGGAGTTTCTCTTATCTCTGTACCTACCCATCTCACTGCGAGGTCTATTCTTGCAAACCTTCATGTAGAGACTTCATGTAATATTTTCTGCCAATTCTCCATGAATGTATCTGAGTCAAAAGCACATTATGTGATGCTCCTCTAGATGAGTAATCCATATACAGTTGGGTTGACATAATCTTCTTCACATGTGATGGTTCTATATAACTAGTTGATTTCCTCCAGGTCTAAGAAAGTGGGTTCTACAAAACTTTCTCCTTCTAATGGATATAATGGTGCAATGACTATGTATTCTCCTGATTCGAATGTCATATTCCTTGTCTTCGATTTGATTATGGCATGGTTATCAAATTCCCCATCCAGGCCAAGCAATGATGGATAGGGTATTGTTCCATCCACTATTTCTATCACTTCAAATTATGCCTTACTGCACACTCCATCTAGATCTATTGTCACACCCTTAAGCCTTCCAATTGGTATAACTTTGTGTTGGTTTGATAGCTTCAATTGGACAAGTGAATAGCCTAGTGTGGGATCTCCCATACACTTCCATGTCTTCTTAGGTAACACATTTACCTCAGAGCCTAAATATAGTATGATGTCCACCATATTGAAATCTCCAATGTTAGTATTCAGTCTGAATTCCCTTCTTTTCCTCCTTCTTGTATGAAGGTAATTGACTGTTTTCTATTCTAACTTCCCCTCTATCTCTTTGTTACATTTTTATAACATATTTTGCAACATTTTAACAGATGATTGGTCATTCAGTGTCTTAACACAGGATTGTATAATTTTTTGTATGGTACTTACGCTATATGTGGTACTTCAATGGTGTGGTCCATTGATAAGGGAATCTCATACATTGGTACGTTCTGAGTATGCTTCACAGTTGATGTAGATGCAACATATTTCTTGAGGAACTCTTGTCTTTCCTTCTTGAATATTTATTTTTCTTTCCCCGCATCAAACTATTTTTATGGTTCAATATTCCTCTTCACCCATTGGTGTTGCACTGACTCTTGTATTACTATGCCATCTCCTGTCTTAGCTCCTCCTTGTGTGACTATGTTGATATTTATTCCATCATCCCTTGCCTCTATAAAAATACACTGAACATTTTGATTTTTATGATTTCTCTTTCTTGAATCTTCCTCAATAATGTTGGACAATCCTTTGTATCATGGTTTGTTGCATGAAAATACATACATGTCGCAGGTGTAACTGGAAATTCCCTTGCATAGTGTCATGGTTTTTGGAATTTGTGGCACACTACTATACCTCTACCTCTTCCAAATCCTCCTCTACCTCATCCTCCACCTTGATATTCTTGTGGTGCATTGTACTGAGGCACCTGCTTATACTGCACGTGGTTAGACTGTGGTTGTGTGTTATTACATTGAGGCTACGCAGTGTTGTATGGATGTGGTACCTGGTTAAACTGAGGTGCAACTTTCCATGTCATCATTTATTCTTACACCCTATAGGTGTCTAAAGTTCTCTCCTGCATCTAGTCCATTTTCCTACAATCTTTCTCATCATGACCCACTTATTTGAAAAAGTTACAATATGAACTCTTGGGTACTGTCTGATGCTTCTGCATCATTGGACAATGATATGGATCATTTCCATGTGTTTTACATATCTCGCACCATGGTCCTCTTGTTGGCAAAGGGTTTGGTAGCCTTGTTTCCATGTACTGCGCAAAAGTTGGACACTCATTCTTGTGATGTCCTTATGTCCTGGATGTGGTACACCAAACAAATTCTCTTTTCTCTTTTCTCTTATTCTGGTTTAGTTGAAATGTGAGGTTCTTCAGATCCTCCTTTAGCTCCTCTATTTTTGGATTTGTCTTCTGATATTGGTTCTCTTTGAGTTGTAGGGATTCATGTATATCCTCTACCTACATTTGAAACTTTTTCTTCCTCAAAGGATATTTCAGATGTGGTAGAAGTGAATTCACAAATAGATGTCTATGTTGCATATCTATCATGACATACTTCAATTTTCCCTTCAATTGTTTGAACCTCTAATCAATATCCCAAACATAATCTTCTGGTTTCTATTTGATCTCAATCATCTCATTCATGTACTGATCTTCTGAACTAGGCTTCTGAAATTCATTTATCAGTAGCTTATTGACATCTGCAATCATCCTTGTTGTTCTTGGTGGCCTATTTATAGCTAAGCTCATGTACCAATCTAGTGCGCGGTCTCTTAGCATGATATCTAAATGCGCAAGTTTTGTATCCTCATCTATGATCTACATTGCTTCCAAAATATTCTCACAGATAAACAAGTGCTTTTCAGGATCCTCTTATGCCTCTCCCTTGAATTCAGGTAACTTGATGGTGGGATCATGTCTTTCCATCTTGAACAATGATGAAATACGACCTTCATGCAATGTATATATTTGACTACTACTTCCTGAAATTTCTCCTCCATTCACCGCTCCTTGATTGGGTGCACTTCCTACTGTCTTTTTTCCACTAAAATTTGTTTGTCTAAACGGTGGTGTTCTTTCTGGTATATTAGTCGCACATGGGGTTATGGGTTCCACATTGACACTAACATGGATAGGATTTCTACCTTTTGTTCCTGCCCTTGGACCTCTCTTCTTCCTTTCATATGTTGTGCATAGGATTTCCTCAATATTCTCCACAACCTTAAGATCCTCTACCTCTTATTCATCACTTTCCAATCCTTCTCTATCTACTATGGATCTCTTCTTGTTATTCACCTTATATTGGTAGGGTACTCCACTGCGCATTTTTCCAACTATTTTCATGATCTTCTTGATCTGATCTTCCTCCATCATGATTAGGTCCAAGTCCTCCTCCTTCTTTCCCTTATCCATCTCTCCATCTCTTGTCAGTGCTTACCCCCTTCCCCCATGCATGCAGGGAATTTTAGTTGTCTGATGCCATAGTATTTAAACCTTTGTTATACAATAAGATCTTAATGGAAGTATACAACAATATGATATACTTACCTTCGGGTACTTTTAGGAACTCTTTCTCTATTGCGCTGTAAGACTTTGTAGTATCTACTGCAAATTTTGTGACAAATCTTGCAACAATATTGTCTAACCAAAAATATACTGCGCATGTAAATTTGTTGTTAACTTGTTGTGGTTACGTGATCTCCATGGGATTCCACTCGATATGTCTTATTTGATTTTTAGGGTGGTTATATTTCAACCTAAATATCCACTTCTGCAACACATACGCGAAATCATAGAAAAAAACCTCATGCGGGTCGCTAAACACATACTTGTACAGATATTTGCGCAGTGTTATTTTAGGGTTTTTGTTGTCCTTCTGTGCAAACTCAAGCTCCTTGGTTTTTAGCCATATTTCAATCTCCACCTTCATTGGATTCCATGATATGAACATTCCTTTTTATACCTTCATTCTCTTCGCAATTCTTTTACGAATCCCTCTCACTCAATTCCATGTAGTTCCATCCGACAACATAACCATTTGTTGGTTGTTACTCCTTCCCTAACCACTTCATGGGCTGACCCAAGTTTAGATATGAAAAGATTCCAACAAATCCCTCTAAAACTATCGGCCCTCCTGGTAAACCATAAGGAAACACAACACACTGAGTGTAATGTGCAGTCTCACCCGAGATAGTTATATGGGTGACTTCAATGCTAAGATTCTTGTAGTCTAGGAAAGAGTGGGGATATGTAATTGCAATTCATCTTCTTATGAATTGATCTAGTTTTTATTTCTATTCTTCTTACTATTCATTCACATGTTAAGTCTATGCATGCATTCTAATAGATCTAACATATAACAGATCTCACAAAATTATCCATTCATCCATTCATAGTCTAACTACTTAGAGAAGGGAAACATGCACTCAATCACATCACATAACACAGATATTATTGTGGTTCACCCCCTCCACAAAGATATGGCTCTTAGTCTCTTTTATTATGGTTCTGTAATATATGGTGTCGCGTGCACTACAGTTTCTTCTCATACAATCAAAAACATGTTCCACGATCCCTGTGAGGATGACTATATAACACCAGTCTCCTCAACTTGTGATCTAACAATCGGGATCAAGTTGCTTGACTCTCCTGTAGCTCAACAACTTACAAAATTGGTATTATATCATATAGTAGTTTCCTTCATCAGACATTACAAAAATTAGCACCTCCTACCTAGACCTCCTAGGTACTCACATATACTAATTCTCAGCTCAAAAACTGTTACACTCTCTTACAAAAAACCTAACCCTAACGTGGTTAGGTTTTCCTGCATGCTTTCCTCTTTCATGATTCTTTTTCTTTCAGCTGTCTCTTTCTAATTCTAGGTTTTTCCTCCAAAAATAACATCTCCTCAAAATAGGCTTGCACCCAAAAGGGGGTGTACAGTCTTCATGGGGTATAAACATGGCTAAAAAAAAAGACCTCTGAATAAGGAATATAATCAACCTCCACAACCAATAGTACAAACTTGGTCCCCCTCTCCTAGTTATATTTTTCATCCACCACTCACAAGGAGAAATGCCCATTATCAACGCCCACAACATGGGGGCAATGATTGTACATATGGGGGAACTCATATTTCCCACCATAAATGAAATCAAACCAAGCATATATATACCACCCATACATGGACTAATCACCCTTTCCCATTTTGTGAGTTCTATGGTAACCCATCCCATCAGTGCCCTGAAATCACTCCAGAGCTAGTCCAAGCCATTCGTTTGGAGCACACGCAACACAATAAACTTAGTGGTTCTCCTTACACCACTTCAACATGCTCCATCCCCCAACATGCACCTGTTACTCCATCAAGTAAGATTCCATGCACCTTGAAATCATTTGTTACCCCTCATATGGGTAATTCCCCCCTCACACCCAATCTGCCTCATGACTGATGCTAAATCATGTAGACTTGGGGGCACCCCTTCCACCTATAGTACAACAATGTCTACTAGACCTTATCCTTTATAGGAGAATGGAAGTGTATACCAACACCCATCATGGGTCATCACCCTTTATTGGGATCAACTTATCCAAGAACGACTTCCATGTTCTACACATTTAAAATACAAATAACCATTAACACCTTTACAGTTTATCGATGTATCATATATGATGGGGCATCCTCATGCATTATGTCCTCATCATATTGGAAACAACTAGGCTCCCCTACTCTTATCCCATCAATGATGGAGTTATGAGCCTTTGATGGTAGAATTTGTTCTCCCTTGGGGATATTACCTAATCTCCCCATTTAGTTAGCTGGTAAGATGATTTTGATCAATGTTGTTTTCATGAATGGTCCGGTGGATTACAATATTCTCCTCGGCCATGATTTCATCTATGCCATGATGTTTTTTGTGTATTCCCTTTTTCTAGCCATGATATCCTCACATGAGGGACACATCATCACCATTGATCAACTCTCCTACATTGATCCCCCCACTGAGGATTCTCATAATAGAATCTCACATCATGTTGCTCACATTGAGTCCATGCACTATATGTCCATTTCCACTAGTTATGCAACATCCACTCCACCAAAAAATGATCCCATGCTTCTTGAAACAACTCCTCACTGCTTAAGCTTGGAGGTTGGGAAAATTCATTCATCCTTGGGGGCATCCATGCATGTTTCTTCCCCCAAACCCCAAAGAAACCATGAAATATCAACTTTATTCTTCCCAGAAGATGAAGAATTCTTTGAGGCAACTACTTCTTGCTATAGCGGAAAAACCCCTCTGCGGACTACACAAAGGGTCTAAAGTGTAGGCAGAGCTAACCATCTAAAGTCTCCTACTTTTTATCACTATCCCAACACTACCCCACAATCATACATAAAAGACAAGAGAGAGAGGGATCCTATAGGCCTACCTTAAACTCCATGTCCAGTGTCGATCCCTTTGCGCTTGGTTGTTTCTTGACTGCAAATATCCTCCCAAGGCTGACCTGCATTCATCAAAAGACAAACAAGAAACTACAAGCATGCATTTTACATATGGATTAATGGGTTAGACATCATAAACAAGAAATGCAAACAAATCATATAATTTTAAGACGTCATTT
This sequence comes from Picea engelmannii, assembly GCA_009831015.1. Classification (NCBI taxonomy): domain Eukaryota; kingdom Viridiplantae; phylum Streptophyta; class Pinopsida; order Pinales; family Pinaceae; genus Picea; species Picea engelmannii. Next base: position 153,376 of record ML787469.1, on the reverse strand, counting down.
GGTGGGATGGAAAAAGTACTTCTTTATATTAATCTCACAAAAAATCACTTACACCATGAGACCGACAGTGCTCCTTGAACTTGGTCCTAGGCTCCTCTTCACCATGCACCAACTGCTTCCACATCTTCTTCTCCTCTTCAATTCTCTCTTAGGGAAATGGTAAGGGATTTCCAATTGGGGCAAAGGGAGATTGATAAAATGGGTAGAGTTTCTTTGCTCTCATGCTTCCCCTTGCAATGGGACCCCAACTCCTTCTTTTATAGGCCAAAAGGGATAGTAACGGTTGGCGTGACTAGCTATGGGCAGTCAAATGGTTAAGTAATGTCCCAAAAACTAGTATCCTATGCATTTTTCCATATTTCATGATATTATGTGGATGTAGTGGCTTAGAAAGAACGTGTATGCGGGAAGTAATGGTTTAGGGTGCGTACACCTTCAAAATGATGGTTTTTAGAAGAGTTTTTCAATAATGGCTTGGTAAAGATAGCAAGTTAGATGGCCTGATGCCATGTATGCATGTTAGGTGCAATTTAGGGTTATAACAGATGCTCCCTAATGTGTGAGGTCAGAAGAGAATTTGATGGCTGAAATACATTACAAATATTCACGACTATACGATGCGAGTGAGCACAGGGATCAGAGTTTAGGAGGTGCCATCTGCAAAAATAAAAATTTGTCTCACCGAGGCAGGAATACCCATGCTTGGGATGAAATAAAATCATGGATCCCAATCAAATACATTGCAGATCCATGTCATATAACTATATAAATTGTAGCCGCGAATAGTACACAGTGGATATACATCTCAAAAATGGAAAGATATACATGTATAGTATCCATCTTCAAGAAGCCAATGATGCTCGATGGCTGGAGATGAGATCTTCAGAGCTCGAGAAACAACTTCAAAAAATTCAAAACTTGGGTAGGAGTGTAATATAAGTGTACAACTTCACTACCTAGAGGTCTTCGATGGCTCGTCGAGAACAAACAAGAGGATCTTGACGATCAGGCATAGAAATTCATTGATTTTTGAACAAGGACTTGATCGGTCTTTCAGGGTGGTTGAGCATGAGGACAAGAGACAAACTGCAGAAGGGCCGACTCAAGTTTAGTAATACTTTCCTTGGACGAAATCATGACAAAAGATGAGACTCAGGCATCATGGCATTGACATACGTTCCCGATCCAGGAGGCAAAGCAAACTCTCCATATGTTTGGAAGGGTAACTAAACAGAGGAGGACACAACTCTATGTAGTGAGAATAACTTACTAAGGTCAGAGATTCACAAACAAATGGAAGGATTTGCTTGCTCCAAGGGTGACTCATTGTGCTATCAACAAAAAGAAAATACTTTTTCCTTCCTCTTTTTGGGGTATATTTGTTTTTTTTGTCTTTTTCAATAATTGTGGAAAGTTTTGAAAAAGAATGTTATGTTACAAAGGAGGATCAAGTGTTGCAGACATACTAGATCCAAGCGCAAGGAACACATTGATGCTCAGAGAAATGGGACATATGCAGGAAAAGGACACTCTGGAAAAATCCTCCATGGGTCAAGGTGTCAAGACGTAGAGGAAAAGTGCTACAAGGCTTGCATATGAGGCATTCTTTAGATGGTTCAGTTGACAGAAACATGGATCCGACTGTTGGTCACTATAATTGCTTAATTAATTTCAAACAACCAAGTGGAACATAAATTATCAACCCAGGGAAGTCTTTTGTTTCAAAGATAGCTGCGCACTATATATGCTCAATTACAAAAGCACTTAGTGTTGTAGTAAAGAAATCATTCTATCTAACTTGCTGAAATGAACTGAAGTTCTGAATTGTAT
>ML787469.1:138057-149617 GCA_009831015.1 Picea engelmannii | reverse complement strand
ATGAGTCTAAATACAGGTGATGAAGGGTATAACAATGGCAAAAAGTATGAGCAAAAAGGTACAATATGTGGTCCCAACACCGACATTAGGCCAAAGATGAAGGAATGTAAATGTGATTAATAAGACACAATGATAACGCCCTTCGATGTGATTTTAACGAGTCCAGAGAAGGTAAGATCGACGATTTTTCATTTTTAGAGAGTCTGAAAAAACGTAAAAGGAGACTCCACTAGGGTACCTTTTTCGAAGGTAGTCTAGTCAGCTCGAAAAAGGGGTAAACTAGCACTGAACAGACGTCTATTCAAAATCATTTTAACGAGTGTGACAAAGACAATATCACTCGGCAATGTTTTCATTTTTAAGGAGTCTGAAAAGAGCTTAACTACGGACTCTGTAAGGGATGTTCTTCTGGACCAATTTAACGAGTGTGAAGAAACAAGGTCAGTTGACTATCTTTTCAATTTTAGGGAGTCTGAAAAGAACTTAACTATGGACTCCATGGGGGTTCCTTTTTCGTAGATTTATTCCCTCAGGCCCAAAAAAGGGGTAAAATTATACCTGAGAGTACTCTTGTAGAGAAATTAGGCTCCTAGAGTATACCTTTGTTTGTACTTTTAACCATCCGGACCAAAAAAGGGGTAAACTACCACCAGACAGACGTGCCTTCAAATTTCATTTTAGCGAGCGTGAAGGGCAACAAGATCGCTCGACAATATTTTCATATTTAGAGGGTCTGAAAAGGGCTTAAAAGAAGACCCGTTGTGTTTTGGGAGTTCCGAGGGTGAGGTCAAGAGTGATAATGAATCATGCAAATGAGGCTCATACTCGTAGTCAGGAAAAACTAATAAGGACTCCTGAGCCTATAGTCATTAGTGACGACATGGACACCAAAATGAAACCAGGATCTACCTAGGGCATCCATGTACATGTAGGCTCTACCACTAAATTACGACACTTATAGAGCAAAAGTGAGGGTTTTGTGTCACAATTCGATGGGATCGATCCTATGGGAAAGCAAAAAAGACAACGAGGTGCAACAAGTGGAGGTGGAATCCTTTCTTACATGCACAAAGTTGGAAAAATGGATTTTTACCAAAAGACCTTTAAAACTGACCCAACTCTCAAAAATCTTCCCAATACCCAAAGTAACACTTATCATAACATCCCCTCAGAAACTCAAGAACCATAGTAAACGATTTTCAAGCTAGAAAAAAATGGCAAAAGGGTCCAAAAAAATGACAAAAAGGGGCCAAAAAGTCTATAAATAGAAAGCTGATAGCTCATTATCACCATTGTAATTTGAGAATTGACTAAAAGTCAAAAAAACACCCCTTTGCCAAATAGTTGATTTCGGGAGATTCAATGGATGAAACAAACTTCCGTTTGGACCAAGTAAGTACATATTAACCTCCCTTGCATTTCCATCTTCCATTTTTTCATTTCTTTTGGTTTTTTGGGGGGGTGCTGACCTTTAAAGAGGTCGAACCTGTGTGTACATGGGTTGTCCAAGCATAGCCCATGTGTACATGCAGGCAGAAGAGAAGCTTCCCATGTGTACATGCAACTATCCTCAAGACAACCCGCGTACACCCTCAATAAGTGGGAAATGAAAGAGTTAACTCTCCATTTATTTATGTTTGTAGGATGTATGTGCATTGGAGAGAGAGGGAGCATAAGGAAATTGATTTTTTGGTCTCCGAGGACCCTGTTGCTATCGCTGTTTTGTCACAATGCGGGTTTCTAAATTTCTTCCAGTGTTCATTTATGAGGGCACAACCCAGGTTGCTAAATGCATTGATATATTACTAGCATCCTGATGCAGAGGCATTCATGCTCGAGGGGCAATCGTTGACTCCAACGACTGAGGACATTTACTTCCTGACTAGTCTCTTGAGGAGAGGGGATCTAGTCAACTTGCATACCTTTCCCCCCGGGCCCCACAACATCGAGGAGTTGATTGGATTCCATTGTGAGGCTGGTACCAAGAAAGTGGGTTCTTAGGTGCCTATTCATAAGATCAGCAACCTATCACTCAAAGTGATAGTTCTACTCATTAGGAAGATTACTGGATCCGTAGCTTTACATCGGGATTCCTGGGCGCACATGCATTGTGTGGTACAATGCTTAAATGCATGAATTTTTTACTGGAGTACCACCATGCTTTATTGCATGAAGAGACAATTGAAAGAGTGTCGGATACGGGAGCACTATAACTTTGGGTTTGGGACCGTTTTGTGCTCCTTTTTCTTCAAGAGGGTACCTAGCCTTAGTCCTCGAGAGACTATACGAGGGCACGAGGCCAGTCTCCCGATGTTATGCAGATGGATGACATTGTTTTAAAGGGTCTAAAGGGTCTAAAGGTTCTAAAGAAACAAGGTCAGTCGGCTATCTTTTCAATTTTAGGGAGTCTGAAAAGAGCTTAACTATGGACTCCGTGGGGGTTCCTTTTTCGTAGATTTATTCCCTCAGGCCCAAAAAAGGGGTAAAATTATACCTGAGAGTACTCTTCTAGAGAACTGAGGCTCCTAGAGTATACCTTTGTTTGTACTTTTGACCATCCGGACCGAAAAAGGGGTAAACTACCACCAGACAGACGTGCCTTCAAATTTCATTTTAGCGAGCATGAAGGGCAACAAGATTGCTCGACAATATTTTCATATTTAGAGGGTCTGAAAAGGGCTTAAAAGAAGACCCATTGTGTTTTGGGAGTCCCGAGGGTGAGGTCAAGAGTGATAATGAATCATGCAAATGAGGCTCATACTCATAGTCAGGAAAAACTAATAAGGACTCCTGAGCCTATAGTCATTAGTGACGACATGTACACCAAAATGAAACCAGGATCTACCTAGGGCATCCATGTACATGTAGGCTCTACCACTAAATTACGACACTTATAGAGCAAAAGTGAGGGTTCTGTGTCACAATTCGGTGGGATCGATCCTATGGGAAAGAAAAAAAGACAACGAGGTGCAACAAGTGGAGGTGGAATCCTGTCTTACATGCACAAAGCTGGAAAAATGGATTTTTACCAAAAGACCTTTAAAACTGACCCAACTCTCAAAAATCTTCCCAATACCCAAAGTAACACTTATCATAACATCCCCTGAGAAACTCAAGAACCATAGTAAACGATTTTCAAGCTAGAAAAAAATGGCAAAAGGGTCCAAAAAAATGACAAAAAGGGGCCAAAAGGTCTATAAATAGAAAGTTGACAACTCATTATCACCATTGTAATTTGAGAATTGACCAAAAGTAAAAAAAACACCCCTTTGCCAAATAGTTGATTTCGGGAGATTCAGTGGACGAAACAAACTTCCGTTTGGACCAAGTAAGTACATATTAACCTCCCTTGCATTTCCATCTTCCATTTTTTCATTTCTTTTGGTTTTCTGGGGGGGCGATGACCTTTAAAGAGATCGACCCTGTGTGTACATGGGTTTTCCAAGCATAGCCCATGTGTACATGCATGCAAAAGAGAACCTTCCCATGTGTACATGCGACTGTCCTCAAGACAACCCATGTACACCCTCAATAAGTGGGAAATGCAAGAGTTAACTCTCCATTTATTTATGTTTGTAGGATGTATGTGCATTGGAGAGAGAGGGAGCATAAGGAAATTGATTTTTTGGTCTCCGAGGACCCTGTTGCTATCGCTGTTTTGTCACAATGCGGGTTTCTAAAGTTCTTCCAGTGTCCATTTATGAGGGCACAACCCAGGTTGCTAAATGCATTGATAGATTACTAGCATCCTGATGTAGAGGAATTCATGCTCGAGGGGCAGTCGTTGACTCCAACGACTGAGGACATTTACTTTCTGACTAGTCTCTCAAGGAGAGGGGATGCAGTCAACTTGTGTACCTTTCCCCCTAGGCCCCACAACATCGAGGAGTTGATTGGATTCCATTGTGAGGCTGGTACTGAGAAAGTGGGTTCTTAGGTGCCTATTCATAAGATCAGCAACCTATCACTTAAAGTGATAGTTCTACTCATTAGGAAGATTACTGGATCCGTAGCTTTATATCGGGATTCCTGGGCGCACATGCATTGTGCGGTACAATGCTTAAATGCATGAATTTTTTACTGGAGTACCACCATGCTATATTGCATGAAGAGACAATTGACAGATTGTCGGATATGGGAGCACTGTAACTTTGGGTTTGGGACCGTTTTGTGCTCCTTTTTATTCAAGAGGGTACCCAGCCTTAGTCCTCGAGAGACTATACGAGGGCACAAGGCCACTCTCTTGATGTTATGCAGATGGATGACATTGTTGTCGTGACATGGTGGGGGGAGGACCATCGAGGCCTTTGATGACAAATTTTTTGACTGGTGGTCATGACAGATTCCAACAATAGAGGACTACCCCTATGTCAGGATTAAATTTTCCAGAGATCTTGACATGCCTGTACCTCCCGGAGCGGAGCGAGGAGAGATGGGTAAGTTTTCTTTTCAAAGTTATTTAATTTTTATGTCTTGATATATATATATATATATATATATATATATCATTTTTTTGTCTACCAGAGTATCTGATAGTTACGTATCTGTTATGTATAGAGGTGGGACTAGTGCATCTAGCAGACTTCTCGAGGACTAGGCGGCATCCTTGACTGGAGGCAGGACCAGCTGGAGTCGCCGAACCAACAACAACAACAGGAGGTTCTCCAGCCAGAGAGGCTGAGAGAGTATTGAGACAGGTAGAGCATAACCTTACCGCGCTCACTCGTATAGTCCCTATAGCGAAGATCGAGGATCTCCCACCGTCCATGCAACCTCACATAGTTGGGGTGCCACAGAGCTGGGTCTAGCTCTTTTGGCATTTGGCGAACAATATTGTTCACTACAATAGGGCCAACAGGCCCCGCATTTATCTAGACTACTTACGTTCTGAGAGCACCTCTTGTATATTTTTGAGGGCATAAGTCCCATGACTCTGACTAGACATATTTTTGAGGTGCTTGCGCCAACCCATGTACTCTGATATTTTTTGATATATATATGGATATTTCTCATCTTTTTATGTCTTATGGATTAAATCTATTTTACAAATGTATTTACATGTGCGTGTGTGTGCTTTTTCTTACATGTGTGCAATATGCCAATCTAATACATGATTAGCTAGGGTATCAGTGATTTGATTCAATCTCCTAGGAACATAGATATCTATAATGTAATCAAAACTTCATTCTAAGAGACGTACCCTAAGGAACTTCTAGTGTAGTGTAGGATCGTAAATGCGGTAAACCCCATTTAACTGAGACACAACCAGCTGAGCATCTAAGTAGACCCGAAGGTGAGAGACACCATGCGACAAAGAATCACGAAGAAACTCTAAGACTGCACTGTATTCGGTGACATTATTTTTGGCGTCACCTAAACATATACCTCCTAAAGATAGCAATTGGCCCTGAGGTGTGAAAATCACCCAAGCTACAGAAGCAAGCCTCTGAGTGTGCCGGATAGAACCGTCCACGAACCCAACAAAAACCTCTGATTCACTTGACATCTGCCACAATGAAAAAGATGACATAAAAAATGACACATCCATAAAACCAAAAAGACGAAAAACTAAAAAGAGAATGTACATGACTATACATATGGTACAAGAAGTCACTTGAGGCGACCCTCCTATGAATAATACTTCTTGAGGTAGAGCCCATTTCTAGGCTCTTCCAAAGCATTTCCCTCAAATTCCACCAGACGATAAGCGCCCTTCTTTAGAACCTCCTTCACGATGAAAGGTCTGAACCACATGGGTTTGAACTTGCCTGCCCCCAGGGGGTCCTTATCTTGGTCATAGAATAGGAGAAGGTCGCCTTCAGAGAAAATCCAAGGACGGATGAACCAATCATACTAACACTTGATTTTTTGTTTGTGAGCCTCGTTAGCCAAGGCTGCATCCCGACGCTTCTCATCAAGTTGTTCAAGATATAATAAACGCTCTTCAAGAGGTAAAGTGTCTGGAAATAATTGTACTGCCAAATTTAGAGAGGAGATCTGGCACTCTATAGGCAAGACTGCTTCTAGCCCGTAAACGACTTGAAAGGGTGAGAAACCATTTGCAATCTTAACAGATGTTTGGTAGGCCCATAATGCCAAATACAACATCAAATGCCAATTTGACCTGGCCGAATCGATCGTTCGCTGTAAGATATTCTTAAGGGATTTATTCACAGCTTCCACTTGACCATTTGCTTGTGGGTAGTAGGTTGATGAATTTTCTTGCCTCAAACTAAGATTTGATGTTAATTCAAAAATCATTTTGTTATGAAAGTGACTGCCATGGTCAGTGACAATCTCTCTCGGGATGCCGAACCTTGCTATTATCTAGTTAAACAAAAAGAGAGTTGCGGTCTTGCCATCATCTTTAAACATTGGCATATCTTTGACCCACTTTGTGAAGTAGTCTACTGCTACGATGATATAATGGTGCCCCCTTGTGGAAGGAGGCTTGCATGTAGTGTAATCAATCCCCCACTTGGTGAAGGGACCAACTGTGATGATGGGAACCATGGGAGCGAGGTGTTCTCTCATCTTCCGAGAGAAGATCTGACATGGGTGGTACTTCTTGACCGATTCAACACAATATTTGATTAATGTCGGCCAAAATTAATCAGCTCGTAGAATATTTTGGGTTGTTGCCAACCCAGACAAATGATTTCCACATGCTCCGGTGTGGCAATTGTTAAGCATGATTTCTACTTCTTCATGAGTGAGACACCGATGAAGGATGAAATCTACACCTCGACGATATAGAGTGTCCTTGAGTATGAGATAGTTCTTGTTCTGATGGTGTATATGGTGACGCTCATCACAAGAAGTAGATGTGGAGCACTTCAAAGTCTAGAGATAGACTAGTATATCTATGTACCAGGGGTCTGAAGACGCGATAAAAAACATGTCTCCTTTGATAGGTGACTCTTCTGGTATAACATCACCTGATTCGATTGAAAGTTTCGAAATGAGTTATGCAAAGACTAACGATTTCTTGGATTTCACCAAAACAAAATCCAAGTTGAATTCCTGGAGGATAACTATCCATCTACTAATCTTTCCACCAATTACACGTCGTGTCAACATGCATTGAAATGGATTCACAATGACAATGAAGGTGTTCTTGCAAAACAAAATGTAATGACGGAACCGTTGGACAGTATGAATTGCTGCCAGCGCAAGTTTTTCAACGTGGGAATAATTGAGTTCTGTTCCAACCAGGCCTCGTCTCAGGTAATAAATCACATATTCTGAGAGAAAATCATCCTCCTGAACCAAGACCATACTGATGGTCAACTCCGCAGCGACCAAGTGAAATAAGAAATCTTTATTATAATTGGGTGGCCGAAGCAGAGGGGTAGATGTGAGGGTGTGTTTCAATGCTTCAAAAGAGTGTTGAGTGGATTCATCCCAATGAAAAGGAACGTCCTTCTTCAGTAAACACATAAAACCCTTTGTGATCTCGGCATATTTCACGATGAAATGCCATAAAAAGTTCTCTTTTCCCTGTAGACTCTGAAGCTAAGGGATTGTGCATGGGGGAGGCAACTAAACTATCGCCTCAACCTTTAGAGGATCAACCATGATCTCTGTTGTTGAAACTATAAAACCTAGAAGATGACCCGATGTGATGCAAAAACTACATTTGTTTGGCTTCAAGAAGATCTGGTAGTAGCGACATCGCTCAAAGATAAGTTGGAGGTGTGTGGGATGATCATCTCTCTTGCGATATCGTGATGCCAAATCATCGAGATAAGCCTCGACTATGTGTTTGATGTCATGGAAAGAAAAAGACATGGCCCACTAAAACATAGCTCCAGCATTTTTCAGACCAAAAGGCATCTTCCAATAAGCGAATATACCCCATGGACAGATGAAAGCAGTTTTGTGTTGGCCATTGGGCTTGATCTGTATCTGATTGTATCCCAAAAAACCATTCATGAAAAAAAAGTCTTCACAACCTGCGCATTCATCGACTATCTGGTCAATAAATGGCATGGGGAAATTGTCTTTTGGACAGGCCTTATTCAAATCATGGAAATCTGTACATACGTGAATCGTACCCTGCTTTTTATTGATTGGAACGGGATTTGACACCCATTGAGTCAATTCGATGGGGTAGATAAAACCAACTTGGAGTAGTTTCTCTACTTCAGCCTTAATAGTTGCTACTTTATTAGGATTGACTGGATGAATCTTCTGCCAGACCGGCTTAGCATCAGGATATGTCATGATTTCATGTTCGATGATTGTTTGATCTATGTCTGGCATTTCCTTGTAAGACCAAGAAAACACGTCGTGCAATTCTTTAAATAAATCTATGTATATTTGAATATCCTTGAGGGAGCAGTCCTCTCCAATGAAGATATTCTCCATGATGCCAAGGGTTCTGGAGATATCGATAGGTATCATTTGAGCAATGGTTTCCATATTTCCTTCAACGTAAACAACATGCGTAGCCAAAGGATTGATAGGAAAATCCTTATCTCCAGTCACAGTCAGAGTGAATTCAATTTCTTCAATTCTCCTTAACTCTAGGATGAAATAAGATCTATGATGGAGATCATCCCAGGGTCTGTCCGGACTAGTCATTACCTCAATAATCACCTCGTCTGAGGGAAATACTAAGTCTAAAGAATCAGTATCGACGAGGGAACCTTGATCCCATGTAGCCTCGAGAACCGGATCCAAATTCTGTGTGGGAGTCAGATCAGGGTCGACGAAAGCTTGCTGAACTATAGAGTACGCAAATTATGCCATGAACAAAGGCATGGCCATGCCATGGTGCCCTGTCTCTTCCATCGTGGCTTATGGGGAAGGAAGAGTCCATGGATTGTTAAAGTAATTTGTGTAAAACAATGATATTTGAAAGATTTCGGCCCTAGGCTGGTTAGGGATAGCCGACATGAAATGGACATTGTCGGTCAAAGGCGGGTAATGGAAAGTACCCATCAAAGGTGGGCACAAACTAACCCCTACATTGATGATGTCAGGTTGAGGTTTATCAATCATAGGGACCATGGATACCCTCGATGAAGGGTCAGGACAAGAGAAGGATAAATGATCAATGGTCATGATCCGACCCTCGTGTGGAAACAACAAGACCAGAGAAATGTCGTGACCACTGCTTTCATAGTGTAGGTCCAACTCCTTCCTAACAGGATATTGTAGTCAAGAGGCGCATCGACCACTTCAAATTCGACGCACACAGTCTTCCCTCCTAACTGCATAGGAAAAGAGGGGATGATTCCATGTGGTCAGAATGAACAACCGTCGGAAGCGGTAAGAAGAGTAGGTGACAGAGACAAAACAAGTTGGCCAATGGCCTTCCAACATGCTAAATACATCACGCATGTCGAGGCACCCTCATCAACCACCGTACGAAAAATGTTCCGAGTAAAATTTTTCGTGGTGTAAGACACTACTATCTGAAACGCTACGTGGTAAGGAAGATGAGGTTTTAAGTTGGTCGTATCAAGCATGATCGTTCCCAGATTACAAGTCTCAATAGATCCTAAGGCTGCTAACAGAGCCTTTCTCTAGGAAGGGTAGCTTTGGAGGACTTCCAAATCTAACATCGCACAAGGGGTTTGTGACAAATTATCCACCACAGAGTAGTTCTGGGTGGCCCTTACATTTGGGTTGTGAGAATATTTATTCAATGCACCTTTGGAGATGTGTGTCATTGTTTCACCCAACGTATTCTCAATCTGGAGAGGAAGAGATGGGTTTTCAGCTTCTTTACCCTTATCAGAGGTGCTTGGCATTCCGTACTCGCGTGTCCTAGTTGTTATGTCAACACTACCTTTCATCATGTACAAATTTGTGGACGAAGGATTACTCAAAGACGGAGGGGGTCCCTGACCGACCCCTTCCGCGCTTAAAGAGGCTTGAGATAAATTTTTCCCATGCAAAAATGGATTCGTTAACACGACAGGCTGCTATTGTGCCAATAACGTTTGGGCCTCCATAAGCCGAGGGCACTAGTGAGTCGGATGGTCTTCCTTGAAAATATTATAGGGATACTTCGACTTCTTATTTTCATTGTTTCCCTTGCCAACATTATTGGTAGGTTTCTTATCCCCCTTACCCTTATTTTGTTGTTTCTTCTTTCTGTCAGGTTGTTGGGTGGCATTTGGGTTTGTCAATTTCACACTGTGTACATCCGACGTTTGAGTAGGGGGAGCATCCTAACCAGCGGTCTGGCTGGCCGCTGTCTGCTGTATTGACAATTGTTGAAATTGATTCTACAACTGATCAATGGGATTCGTTTGTGCCGAACCTACAATACCATTGGCATGTGGTCCAGATCTCTGTCTGGTCTTGTCAAGTATCGACTGCGGTGCATCTGGTAAAAATTCATAAAGTAAACCAGACTGAGAGTAAATTAGCTCTAGCTGTTAAGCTCTCATTATCACTTCTTCGTCTTAAAATACCCTCGAGGTTGCGACATCTTTAGATAAATAAGGTACCAAAGACTTAAGGAACCACTCAAGAAGGAATGCTGGTGGGACTGGCACTTTTATAAAACTCTTTTAGTGTCTCCATTATTGGATGTGATCGGAGATATGGTCCTCTTTTATCTACTCAAAGTTGGCCAACAATTTGGTGTCGATGTCGTATCTCACAGGCAATTGGAAATGGTTTAAGAAATCCATTGCCAATTCTCTAAATTAAGAGTATGTTGAGAGGTCGAGCTCGATGCACCATTTTGGAGAACTCCTCATGAGAGTGCGTTGAAACAAACACAACTGGATGGAGTCATCTGTCAAAGAGTTGGACGAGCACCATAAATGGAAGGTAGTCACATGATCACCTGGATCTTCTTTAGGCTTAGCTTCGAACTTTGGAATGTCTGAGGGCAACTTGGTCGACATCGGAGGCCAACACAAATTGTGATAGATGGGGTCATTTAATAACCTTGTCAAGTTTTGCAAGTGTTGTGTTTCCATAAATGGTAATTTGGGTTGTTGATTATAACATGGGAAAAATGAGCTTGGAGTTTGGCTGGCACCAGGTTGCCAGGAAAAGTTAGGTTGTTGGCCAGGGTTTTGGTAATAATCATGGTCGTGATCAATGTACAGATTTTGTGATTTTTGAGACATCATCGGCTGACTCCCGTAATAGGACGTAAAGGGTTGGGCTTGCATCACATTCCAAGTAATTTGAGAAGGATTCCCCCCTGCCGATCCGATGAGCATAGGTGTTGAGCCTTGATCGGGTTCCATTGGCTATGGAAGGGGTTTCCCCCGATCAACATCCCTGATGAGGGAACTGATCCCTTCCATGGATTACAAGGTCCTTGTGAGGAAGGAATTCCTAAGTTTTCTCCATGTACAGGAATAATAACCTATACAGGATGTTGTTGTCCATAACCGGGGTTGCCCCCAACCGAGACAACAGTTGACGAGAATGTGTTGTTACTGTTATCACTCCAAGAAACCCTTTGTGGTTGTAGACCAAAGGTGCTTGGTAACTTCAAGTAAAAATGTTTTTGTGTTTTGTGTAGATTGATCAGTGGGATAACTCAATTCACACATGGTATTCAGACAGTCAAGATGATAAA
>ML787469.1:55084-132134 GCA_009831015.1 Picea engelmannii | reverse complement strand
CTGAATGAACATCTCTTTTAATGATAAGATTTGAAATGATCTACATCCATTTGCAAGGTGGACAAGTGTTATGTCAGTCAAAAGAGAAATGTTGTTCAGGATGAGAACATTCAGTGCACAGCAAACAGCCCGAGCATATCAAGAATATTTTGATAGCAATTTCTCAACCAACTACAATGATGACCAAGCAATGCTTTCACCAGCGCACGATCCTGCACAAACTGCTCCTTAGCTGTTGGAAGTCTTTACTTTCACTAGCGCATGATCCTATGGAGAACCCCTTTTTGTTGTTGAAAGCCTTCACTTTCCTCAGTGCACGACCCGTGAAACTGATTGTTGGACATTTTGAAATTCACCACTTTCAACAGCGCATAGACTTATGAGAAGCACTCCTTAGCTGCTGAAAGTCACCACTTTCCACAGCTAACACCCAACTTTTGGACACACGTTAGCTGTTGAAAGTGAATTATGCAAAATTTGAAAAGAAGACTTTATGGAACACATTATCTTCTAAGATAAAAACCAAAACCTAAGTTTTGCAGCTATAAAGACTCAAAAATGAATTGAGGCAACTACCGATAGCCATGCTATCCACAACAAAACTCGATGAAAAGGACGGTTTTATTTTTGGAGATAACAGTTACCAAACACGTCGAACAAAGAGAATGGTGTCAATCTAACTAACATGTTATAAGAAGGAATTCCTTGACTACCTGCTCCAAACGAACCATAATTTGTGTTTGGCCCAGCGGAGTGCTGGTGAGCACCGTTGAGCAAAGGGGATGAAGGAGGTATATGAACCCCTTCGTAAGGGAAAGCATTATAAGGAGATGAAGTGCCCCCTATAGATCCTTGCAGAGGAGCATTGGAGCTCCTTGCCCTGAGATCTAAAGTCTATAGAGTGGAGCAGGAAAGTACAGTGCTCGTACCAAATCCAGGCATCCCGTATGAGAACGAAGGGCCTATCGCACTCTGACTGAAAGGAGCAGTGATCACCACCATAGATGGAATCAGACCATTTCCCTAGGTAGAGGCAGTCGATGCCATAGTTTCACAAAACTACAACGGTTCATTAGGATGCAGAACACCCCCTATAGTGAAAGTCGTAGAGGGAATATGAGTATTCCCTAAGGAAGTAGCAGCGTTTGTTTCCATTTCTTCTTGTGACACTACCTGATTATCGTAAGGTTGAACTTATACAACGATGGGCGTCGATAGATCAGTGATTGGAGGCTTATACGGACCAAGAGCTTGTACTCTTAGGTCATAAATGATTGGTTCCTCCAGAATCAATTTTTCTCCTCTCGGAGATGACTCGAGCACAGTTTCCTGTAACCCGATCACCTCAAAAGACCCATTACTGGTCTAGTTTTCTCCTTAGCGGTGGCAGGGGTGGCTCGAGATCAACCGATGGTAGGCCCAAAAGCCTTCGCGACCGGTGGAGATCCTGATCCTCCACTGTTTCAAAAGATCAATGACACACTAGGGCTTTCTATAATCATTTAAAAACTAGCACGCACTAGTAAACGTTCTTATGAGATAAGACTAGCAGATCACTAGCTAGTTGGAAGAACAGTTACAACAACCAAAACTAGAGCAACTTACCAGTGCAAGTGAAACTTGAATATGGAAGCACCCTCCGGGTATACTCTACAAAGCATGGACTGATGTCTTCCCTAGGTACCACAATATACCCCCGCGGTCACCTGTGTAAGTCACTAAGATAAAGGCAAATAGGTTTCCAGCGCGTGAACAGTCACTAGGCGGGTACAGTCGACAGTCGGGTGGACCGCAATGAGCGGGGTGTCAAGCCCAAAACCTATCGAGGGTATCGAAAGAAAGTGTTATGGAAGACGAATGAGGACCTCGAACGGATTTGAGACCCACGAAGCTCCGTGGAAAATGCGATCAACGGAATCCCAAGATAATCCGTCTATATGTGTTCCCCACTACGCTTGGTCCGACTTTGGAGGGTTTATCTCCACTACCTTTCCGCATGCGACCTCATGTTTAGCCCCTGTGTTAGAAGGGGGTCCAAGATAAATTTCACGGTTACTGGACTTTGAATAAATCCTAGCACAAACTCTTATGTTTGTTTTTGTAGCCTTGAAGAGTTTCATCTCCAATCCTAAATCAAGGCTCTAGCCTAGACTACGTTGATGGACCCTACAAACACAAAGTCTAATAAATTTTAATTAAACGTTAATTTTAGTGGATGTCTTAAGTCAAAAGGAACAGAAATGAAACCAGTGATGTTATTTTAAGAGATGAAAGAGAAGAGAATAAGATGAAACTGGAAACAAAACTACTTCTTCTTCACAAAATATTTTCCAATTTAAACTGTTTCACCAAACGTTTCGTAACTATTTTTCTCAGATCTTTGAAAAGAAATACTTGAAACAAGATTTTTCTCGAATACGAGCTACTTAATGTCCTAAGAATTCAAGTAAAGAACTCAATAAAGCTGTCTTTTTCCTTAGTAAACAAAGCAACTCGCTTAAACTACTTTACCAAATAAAGAACAAGAAATTTGAAAATGAATTCTTTTTTTTTCTTCTAAAGCAAAAAAGGGGGAAAATGATGATAAGACAGGACCAAGAAATGGATTATGGCCCAATCGCAAATCAAAGGGAGTCACTGACAACACCAAGCAGGAATATCAAAGAAGACTCACCAATTTGTCTAAAAACCCTGTTTAAAGAAAACACAAGAAACCTTTGGTTGAAAGAAAGCTAAAATGAAGTCAGACCTAGGCTACATACTGCTATGATAGAGACTAGTGCTAGATCATGAAAACCCCTGAGGAGTATGACTCCTGACAGGGAAGAGGATGACTGCCTTTTATTTTTACAAAAAATTTCTCAACATGCATGCTACTGACACTTCAACAGCCAGCGTATGTACGTGGGCTGTCCAAAGGCAGGGCAAGTATGCACGCGTGTAGGCCCACTACCGGCCGCGTACACCTCTGTAAATCCTAAAAAAAATGAAAAAACAATACTCCAGCACAAGAAAGGAGTACTGGTATGGAAGACTAGCATCCCTTAAATACACATAAGCTTACAGAAATGCATAAAATAGTGAATGAACTGATTCAAAGAACCCAAAAAGAAATATCCCCAAATACCCTAGAGGCATCCCCAGTATGGTCGCCAATTCTGCTATAGTGGGAAAACCCCTCTACGAACTACACAAAGGGTCTAAAGTGTAGGCAGAGATAACCATATAAAGTCTCCTACTTTTTATTACTATCCCAACACTACCCCGCAATCATACATAAAAGACAAGAGAGAGGGATCCAATAGGCCTACCTTAAACTCCGCATCCAGTGTCGATCCCTCTGTGCTTGGTTGTTTCCTGACTACAAATCTCCTCCCAAGGCTGACTTGCATTCATCAAAAGACAAACAAGAAACTACAAGAATTCATTTTACATATGGATTAGTGGGTTAGACATCATAAACAAGAAATGCAAACAAATCATATAAGTTTAAGACGTCATTTGGTGGGACAGAAAAAGTACTTCTTTATATTAATCTCACAAAAAATCACTTACAACATGAGACCGACACTACTCCTTGAAATTGTTCCTAGGCTCCTCTTCACCATGCACCAAATGCTTCCATGTCTTCTTCTCCTCTTCAGTTCTCTCTTAGGGAAATGGTAAGGGATTTGAAATTGGGGCAAAGGGGGATTGATAAAATGGGTAGAGTTTCTTTTCTCTCGTGCTTCCCCTTGCAATGGGACCCCAACCCCTTCTTTTATAGGCCAAAAGGGATAGTAACGGTTGGGGTGACTGGCTATGGGAAGTCAAACAGTTAAGTAACAGCCCAGAAACCAATATCCTATGAAATTTTCCACATTTCTGGATATTCTGTGAGTGTACGCGGGTTGCAGTGGCTTAGAAAGCGTGTGTATGCAGGCAATATTGGTTCAGGGCACGAACACCTTCAAAATGATGGTTTTTAGAAAAATTATTCAATAATGGCTTGGTAAAGATAGCAAGTTAGATGGCCTAATGTTAGTTATGCATGTCAGGTTCAATTTAGGGTTATATCACTTCTTCTAGTGATTCTAGTGATAACCTCCATCTAGGTTCTCCTATCTAGTGTGGCAAGGGTCCTAACAATTCAATTGGTGCACCCTCTAATATTATCTCCCTTGATAAGGTCATTAATCCCCCTCAAATAATATCATCTCTTGTCATTGATAGGGATATCATGGAATCCATTTCCATGATGACCAATCATTCCCATATAGGAGTTGTTTCAACACAATTTAAAGTCCCAAACCCCCTAATAGATATTACATAAAATAATGGATCTGATACACTATTTCAGATCCTCTTTTATGGATGTTCAACTTTAAACTACCTGCTATTTTACCTTTGATCCATAATCTAGGGTATTCAGAAACAACCCTTTTCCCAATCCTCATATCATAATACATGGGAAAATACCACTTCCCACCTTGGTCCCATAATACCTAGCTCTCGACACAACACCAGCTCACAATATACCCTTCATGGGAACCACTATAGCACCACCATCTGTCCAATGCCCCTATACACTATGTGATTACAAGCCACGTGGCCTAATCAAAATGATTCACCAAGATAGTTTCATTAATTCTTGTGGAAAGGCCCCCTTAGGCTTGGTCATTTTTAGTTCCCCCATAGGTAAATGTGGCATCCCTTAGGGAGTGCCTTGTTTGGGAACCCCTGGTTCCCCAATCTCCTTCAGGGAGCTCCTTTCTCAGGAACCCATTGTCTTGTGGCCTCCCTTAGGGAGTGCCATTTTTAGGAAACCATGGTTCCCCGACCTCTTTTAGGGAGTGCCTTTCTTAGGAACCCATTGTTCCATGACCTCCCTTAGGAGGTGAATTCTTAGGGAACCCATGGTTCCCCAAAATCCTTTAAAGAGTTCCTTAGGAACCCATTGTTCCATGGAATACCTTAGGGAGTGCCTTTTTCAGGAACCCATGGTTCCCCAACCTCCTTCAAGGAGTGCCTTTCTCAGAAACCCATTATTCTATTTCCTTTCTTAGGGAGTGCCTTTTTCAGGAACCCATGGTTCCTCGACCTCCTTCAGGGAGTGCATTTCTTAGGAACCCATTTTTTCATGGCCTCCCTTAGGGAGTTCCTTTTTTGGGAACCCATGGTTCCCCGACCTCCTTCAGGGAGTGCATTTCTTAGTAACCCATTATTTTGTGGCCTCCCTTAGGGACTGCCTTTTTCAAGAACCCATCATTCCTTTGCCTCCATTAGGGACGGCCTTGTTCAGGAACCCATGGTTCCCTGGCTTCCTTCAGGGAGTTTCTTTTCCAAGAACTCATTTTTATGCGGCCTCCTTCAAGGAGTGCCTTTCTCAGAAACTCATTGTTCCTTGACCTCCATTAAAGAGGGCCTTGTTTTGGAACCCATGGTTCTTTGGCCTCCTTCAAGGAGTTCCTTTTCCAAGAATCCATCATTCCTTGTCTTCCACTAGGGAGGGCCTTGTTCAAGAACCCATGGTTCACTAGCCTCCTTCAGGGAGTGCCTTTTCTAGGAATTCATTATTTTGTGGCCTCCTTTAGGGAGTTCCTTTCTCAGGAACCCATAGTTCCTTGGCCTCCATCAGGGAGGGCCTTATTTGGGAATCCATGGTTACCTAGCCTCCTTCAAAGAGTTCCTTTTCCAAGAATTCATTTCTCCATGACCTCCTTCAAGGAGTGCCTTTTTTAGGAACCCATCGTTCCTTGGCCTCCCTTAGGGAGTTCCTCTTTCGGGAACCCATGGTTCCTTGAACTCCTTCGGGGATTTCCTTTCTCAGGAACCCATTGTTCTGTGGCCTCCCTTAGGGAGTTCCTTTTTTGGAAAACCATGGTTCCCCGACCTCCTTCAGGGAGTGCCTTTATTAGGAACCTATCGTTCCTTAGCCTCCATTAGGGAGGGACTTGTTTGGGAACCCATGGTTCCTTGGCCTCCTCTACGGAGTTCCTTTCATAAGAAATTATTGTTCCATGACCTACTTCAACGAGTGCCTTTTTTATGAACCCATCATTCCTTGGCCTCCCTTAGGGAGTGCCTCTTTCATGAACCCATGGTTCCCCAACCTCCTTCAAGGAGTTCCTTTCTCAGGAACCCCTTGTTCTATGGCCTCCATTAGAGAGTGTCTTTTTCAAAAACCCATGGTTCCTCAATCTCCTTCAATGAGTTCTTTTATCAGGAACCCATTGTTCCGTGGCATCCCTCAGGGAGTTCCTTTTTCAAGAACCCATGGTTCCCCAACCTCCTTCAGGGAGTTCCTTTCTCAGGAACCCATTGTTTCATTTCCTCCCTTAGGTAGTGCCTTTTTAGAGAAACCATGGTTCCCCGACCTCCTTTAGGGAGTGCCTTTCTCAGGAACCCATTTTCCTTTGTCCTCCTTTAGGGAGTGCCTCTTTCAGGAACCCATGGTTCCTTGATCTCCTTCATGGAGTTCCTTTCTCAAGAATCCATTGTTTTGTGGCATCCCTTAAGGAGTTCCTTTTTTGAGAACCCATCATTCCCCAACCTCCTTCAGGGAGTTCCTTTTTCATGAACCCATTGTTCTGTGGCCTCCCTAAAGGAGTGCCTCTTTTTGGAACCCATGGCTCCCCAACCTCCTTCAAGGAGTTCCTTTCTTAGGAACACATGGTTCCCTGGCCTCCTTCAGGAAGTTCCTTTCTCAATAACCCATTTTTCCATGGCCTCCCTTAGGGAGTGCCTTTTTCGGGAAGCCATGGTTTCTCTACATCCTTCAGGGAGTGCCTTTCTCAGAAAACCATTGTTCCATGGCATCCCTTAGGGAGTGCTTCTTTGGGAACCCTTGGTTCCCTGACTTCCTTCCAGGAGTTCCTTTCTTAGGAACTCATTGTTTAATTTCCTCCCTCAAGGAGTTCCTTTTTCAGGAACCCAGGGTTCCCCGACCTCTTTCAGGGAGTGCCTTTCTTAGGAACCCATTGTTCCATGGACTCCCTTAGGGAGTGCCTCTTTTGGGAACCCATGGTTCACTGACATACTTTAGGGAGTTCCTTTATCAGGAAGCCATGGTTCCCTGACCTCCTTCATAGAGTTCCTTTCTCAGGAGCCCATTGTTCCATGGCCTCCCTTAGGGAGTTCCTTTTCTAGGAAGCCATGGTTCTCTGATCTCCTTTAGGGAGTGCTTTTCACAGAAACCCATTGTTATGTTCCCTCCCTTAGGGAGTGCCTATTTTGGGAATCAATGGTTCCCCGTCCTCCTTCAAGGAGTTCCTTTCTCAAGAACCCATTGTTTTGTTGCCTCCCTTAGGGAGTGCCTTTTTTAGGAACCCAAGGTTCCCTGGCCTCCTTCAGGGAGTGCATTTCTTAGGAACCCATTGTTTTGTGGCCTCCCTTAGGGAATGCCTCTTTCTATAACCCATGGTTCCTTGAAATCCTTCAGGGAGTTCCTTTCTCAGGAACCCATTTTTCCATGGCCTCCCTGAGGGAGTGCCTTTTTCAGGAAACCAAGGTTCCCCAACTTCCTTCAGAGAGTTCCTTTCTTAAGAAATCATTCTTCCGTGGCCTCCTTCAAGGAGTTCCTTTTTCATGAATACTTGGTTCCCTAGTCTCCTTTAGGGAGTTCCTTTTTATAGGAAATCATCGTACCCTGTTAGCACATATGTTTGTAAAGGAGTGTTTTCCCTTAGGAATTTACCCCTTGGTGAAAAAATGAAGGAAATCAGGATAAAAACCCATAAAATGTGTTATATCCAAAGTCGGGAAGAGTGATTTCACCTCTTTGCATGTTTTTCTAAGGCATGTGCAGATCTGGGTGGCTGAGCATAACACACACAAATCTATGACCCACATTCCATATCCACCCCCCTCACGCTTTACCACTTACCACTAACCCTCCCCTCCGAGTAGAATGCTTATTGCTATCCCATACTGCTCACACTCACATCCCCACCTATCCCCCCCTCACATCACTCGTGCACATGTCCTGTTCCCACTATCACATCTCCCCTCTCACCTCCCGACATGTGTCTTCCATTTCCCCTTTGTGTCAGCTCCATCATGTTGTCATGTCCCCCCTGACCACTCACATCACCCTCACTCCTTTACACCTCATCTCCCTCATGAATTGTACCCACACATTCCCAGTCATCATTTTGTCACCTCATCCTTCCACATGGATGCCTAGCGTGTGTGGTAGTCTGTCGGTCTACACTAGTCACCTTGAATATCCCCCGTCGTCAGTGTCCACGTCCACCTTCACACCTGCCATCTTCCTAGTCAGCATCTAGTGAGGATCCCAGTGGCATAGTTTTAGAGTGCAGCCAACACGTTTCCCAGGTGCAGGATTTGACTCAAGCCTGATGTAGTGTCCCCAAGGCCGAGCCCCGTTGCAAACCATGTTCTGAAAGAAATTGTAATTATGTTTTATAGGCCGGTGAGCCAAGTTTTTATAAGCTGGAGGCTTATGTGTTTGTTAGGCCAGGGAGCCTAAGTGTTGAAGGCCAGGAGCCTGTTGTTGTATATGTAATCATGCAAAACACTTAATAAAATATAAACACTACCAGGTGAAGATCGACCACGATGAATGAGTGAAGGGGGACTGGGCATCCACAGAGTGGGCAAGGAATTAGGGGCTGGAAGATGGGAAAGGGGCTAAGTGTTGAGCCTGGGGGCCAAGCCTAGGAGGCTTAAGCCTGGGAATAATATTTTAATATTATTCCAAAAGAACATGTACATTTTATGTTTCATTTCATCCTAAGTTTTGGAAAGGGTAAGTGTTCAAAGGGGATGCATGTTGATGGAACACATGCAGTTCCAAGGGTGACAAGTGTTAGCCCTGGTGCATGCAAATAAAATGTCCAGGAGGAGCCGTGAGAGGGATTCTCCTCCATTCTACCTAATGGTATGAAGGTGAACGATCGGACCTCTGCAAAAGAATACCCTGGTGCATCCCTGAAAGCCGAAAAGCCTGGGTTGACTTCTGAGATAGCCGGTATGACCCCTGTTTGAACAGTTCGAACTTGTGTTGACCCTGCGTGGATTGTTTGTCACACATCCCCAACAACCAGGGTGGGAGTCTATTCTATGCTGGTGGATTGGGAAATAAGAAGTGACCAACCATTGTTGAACCTGTTGGGAAGCCCGTGTCTATTTTTCCCATGAGTTGTTGTGACCATGCAGTGCTGGACTACGTGGGGTCTTGTTGGCCAGTGGTACAACGTTCTCTCCAGGTGAGAGAGGTGATTGAGGTTGGAAGAACAGGTTGTTGGCCTATGAGCGATTCTCTCCAGGTGAGAGAGTGCATGAAGGAAGGAGAGGACTCCTGGAAGGAACCCTGTAGCTGCCACAGAGCTCGGAGACTTTCCGTCTGGCCTGTTCCTGTAACCCAAGGCAAGGGAGATTAGCAGTCGAAGGACTGTCCAGGTGACGGAGAAGGTGTATTCTCCTGGGGTGGAACAAGCATGTGGGGAATGAGGGTATGTGGGCAGTGAGCGTGGGAGGTTCCTGGGGAGAGAATCCCTTCCTTGTTGTTGTTGTCTGTGTTGTTTTCCCTATAACCTCAGCCTAGCCTAGGATTCCTTGCCTAGGGGTGGAGCTTAGTCCCAGCTCAGGGGTGACCCACTGCTGAGCTGATGAGCAGTGTGGTCTAAGGCTGGGAGGTTCATGGAAGGCCTGCACTTGGTTGGTGGATTCTACCACTGTTTTACAGATAAGTACCAGATGATGCTTTAATTATGTTTTGTAACTCTGTGTATTATAATTATCATGCATTCTACTGTGCATTTGGATTAATGTATTTGCCATGGATTATTTATGTTAAAACTGATTCTTATGCTTACTCTGAGATTAAAGGTATTTCTTTTCTTAAATGCATGCGATTAATTATGAATGAGTATGTTTTATTCCGTGTAGTAACACCTACACGAGAGCCAAGGTGCGCTATAGTTATTCTGGGTTATCTCCCAAGAGGTGTTATAGTAACCTTGGTAGCCGAGTGAAAAGGGTGTTACAGTTTGGTATCAGAGCCAAGGTTTCGACACTGAGCCTAGATGGGCCATTGGAGCGGTCTTTGGATCGAGAATGCGAGGGGAAATTGGGTCTGGAAGGCCAATTTCAGACCCTGGTTTACTCCAAAATGTCAAGGAGTTACTTGACGAGTTTTTAAAGCTCAGGAGGTATAGTGGCATTATGAAACCGCAGCCATTGTGGTATGAGTCCATAGGGAGAGAGGACTCCACACCGATGGTGTGGAAGCTCTAGGATCTGTTCGGGAGGGAAGGAAAACCCTTGTGAGCCGTCAGATCTTGAGAAAATTACCCGACAACCGTCGAATCTGTAGAGAGTTGCACGGAGTTTTAAAGCTTCATGAACAGGAGGGTGAAAGTCCCAAAAGGAGTTGGCTTATCGGGATATCGGAGTTCTCGAGGTCGAGAAGGTCAGGACATTTCAAGTTCTGAAATACCGAGAGGGAATCTGAGCCATCCGTCTAAGGAAGGACGCGTGTCGCTCGATCATCCAACTCGGAGATCCAGACACCCGGACTCACATAGGTGAGCGTTTTTTACCTTGCATCAGGCGAAGTCCTGAGATTTGATCCGAGCAGTCTAATAGTTGAGACACGTGGTGGAGATCAAGTGACCTGTCGGTATACAGGCTACCGGGGTTTTGAGTTGACAAAGGATTTTGTCATCGGGGAAAGTCCTGATAGAAAAGTCAAATCGACACATCGGGGTTTGGCGTTTCGTGAATCCTGGAGACGGGATGCCAGGAACAATTGGAACTGCAAAATCATGAGAAGCGATCAGGACCGTCCATCATAGAAGGATGCATGGAGGAGATCAAAGCATTCAGGGGATTTCCTGAAAGGAAAGCTCCATTGTGGGGACTAGCGGACGTCACATCGGGAAATAAGGATTCGGAGAATCGGGAATCCCATGGACAGGAAGTTTATGCATTTCAGTATTGCGAAGTCCGAAACCCCGATAGGAGATAAGGCTGCAGTCTTATGGGATAAAGGTCGTATGGGCCAAGAGGTTAGTCAGGAAGGATAACACGTAAAGAGCTGTATCGGCGAATTATCTCATCGAGGATCGTCAGATCATGTATGAGAAACTGTGTATCAGATTTTGGGAATAGGAGTGACAAGTGGTTGGGAGTCACTGCGTAATGAAGTCCCGAAAGTCCCGAAAACTAAAGTTTCAAAAACCCAAAAAAAAAAGTGCAGAGCTGAACGAGAGCTCAGAAAACCCATTGGAATCGAAATGTCTTTTGTTCTTGTTGGTGTTAGTCATAAATGTTGTGGATTGTTTATGAAGTTTAATGGCCTGACAAACTTCGAATTTAATTGCACAGTGCATGTGCAGAATTCAATGGAGGTCAGGACTCCAGTTAACCAATGACTAAGTATGGAGTGGGGAAAGGTGCAGATTACCCCCGAAATAGAAGACGAATAGGAAGGAAAGGATGTTAACCTAGGAGTCGAAGGATCGAACTCTAATGGGCATGGAAAAGAGAAGAATAGAGAAGAAACTTGAGAAGGGAAGAGACTCAAGTATGACAGAGAGTCGCAGAACCCATGGGAGAAGAAGTAGGTTGAGGAGTGGTAGCCGACGTCTTAGTCACTCCCAAAGACATTCTGACAGGGAGAAACACAGTGGTTCAAGCCCGTCCCCTACCAGAAAACATCAAAAATCGGGAAAGGAGGAATTGAAAGGGGAGATGAACAAGATTAAGCCTCCAACATTCGATGGAGAACATAAGAAGGAGGAAGATGCCAAGACTTGGTTGCTTGGCATGAAGAAATACTTCCAACTGCAGAATTATTCCGCCCATGCAGAAGGAAGAATTGCAATGTACCAACTGAAAGGAAAAGCATCCATGTGGTGGGATCAGTTTGTGCAGGTGTAACACATCAAAGAGAAAGAGGTCACTTGGAAGGAATTTAAGAGGTATTTCGAGAAGAAATACTTGACTAAAAGATACTATGACAGAAAGATGAAGGAGTTCTTCGAACTCAAGCTAGGCAGCATGACTATTGATGAGTATGAACGAAGTTTTCTGGAACTACTGAAGTATGTTCCATTCATCAAAGAAGAGGCTGTCAAAATTCAGAGTTATCTGAGTGGACTGCCACCTTCCATTGGTGACAAGATTCAATATGATGATCCTAAGACTATGGAAGAAACAATAAGAAGGGAGAAATTCTTATACGAATAGAAAAGAGAAAAGCATACCTTTCGGAAGGCTTGGGATGACCAGAAGAGGTTTAAGAAAGAACAGAGGCAGAAGGGAAACAGGCCTCCCTTTTTCAAGAATGGACCTGGGGGACAGTCATCTTTTAGAGACCCTAGGAAAGTTGAAGGGAGTGAGCAGATGCCAAGGCCTCCACCTATGGAGTGTTGGGGCTGTAAAGGGAATCATAGGTACAGAGACTGCCCCCACAGAAAAGACAAAGCAAGAACTATCCATACTATTCAGCAAGCTGAAACAGTGGAGGATATGGGCAGTAGAATGCCGAGGATCTACGCAGCCCTGGACAATAAGCAATCAGAATTTCAATCGTACATGATTGAAGTGGAAGGTACGATCAACAACCGACCACTTGTTATTTTAATTGATTCAGGGGCTAGCCATAGTTATGTAGATCCTAGAGTGGTGGAAAGTCTGCATCTAACGAGAAGCAAACATGAGAAGTCTTGGTTAGTGCAGTTGGCCACAGGGACCAAGAGGAAGGTCACTGAATTGGTTAAGTCTTGTTCAGTGGACATGAAGGGAATGAGCACTAAGGCTAAATTGAACATTCTGCCTTTAGGCTCATACGATTGCTTAATTGGGATGGACTGGTTGGACCAGCACCATGCCCTTCTGGACTGCTGTAACAAGAGATTTACATGTCTAGACGAAGAGGGAAATTAGGTAATAGTCCAAGGAATTCCTAGAGCCATGGCTGTGAGGGAAATCTAAGCCATGTAGCTGAAGAAATGTTATCGGAAGGGCTGTCAATTATTTGCAGCTTGAGTGGAAGAAGCATCCCGAGATGTAGTCTCAAATCTAGAAGACCACGAAGTACTCGAAGAATTCAATGATATATTTCAGGAGGTACCTGGACTACCTCCGAAAAGAGACATCGATTTTTCTATAAATTTGATGCCTGGAGCAGCTCCAGTTTCGAAGGCTCCTTATAGAATGAGTACACCAGAGCTGAAAGAGTTGCAATTGCAGCTCAAAGAGCTACTAAAGAAAGGTTACATTCATCCCAGTGTGTCACCGTGGGGAGCCCCGGTCCTATTCGTGAAGAATAAAGATGGGGCGTTGAGGCTGTGCATTGATTTTCGGTAGCTGAATAAGGTCACTGTCAAGAACAAGTATCCTCTGCCAAGGATTGATGATCTTTTTGATCAGTTGAAGGATGCAAAAATATTTTCAAAAATAGATCTTCGATTAGGATATCACCAAGTGAGAATAAAGGATGAGGACATCAACAAGACCGCCTTTAGAACAAGGTATGGTCATTATGAGTTCACGGTGGTGCCGTTTGGATTGTCCAATGCGCCTGCGATTTTCATGTGCTTAATGAATGGAGTGTTCAGAGATTATTTGGACAAGTTTGTCATAGTCTTCCTGGACGACATCTTGGTGTATTCCAAGACAGAGGAAGAACATGAGCAACACTTGAGAATGGTGTTGCAGGTGTTGAGAGAACACCAGCTGTATGAGAAACTGAGCAAGTGCTCTTTTTATCAAAGGCAAGTCCATTACTTGGGGCACATTATATCAAAGGAAGGGATCGATGTGGATCCTGAGAAGGTACAGGCCATTCGAGAATGGCCAGCGCCAAGGAATGTGGCAGAAATTAGATCTTTTATGGGTCTGGCAGGCTACTATAGGAGGTTTATAGCTAGATTCTCAAGGATAGCCCATTCTATCACTTCCTTGCAAAGGAAGGGGAAGAATTTCCAGTGGACTAAAGAATGTGAGAGCAACTTCCAGTGATTGAAGCAGTTGCTAACCAGTGCTCCAGTCCTGAAGATTGCATATCCAAATAAGGATTATGTAGTGTGCACAGATGTGTGTAAGGAGGGGCTGGGAGGAGTTCTCAGCCAAGAAGGATTTGTAGTTTGTTATGAATCTCGAAATTTGAAGGAGCATGAGAAGAGTTATGCCACTCATGATTTAGAACTGGCAGCAATCGTCCACGCCTTGAGGAAATGGAGACATTACCTCATGGGAAAGAGATTCGAGTTGAGAACGGACCATAACGTTTTGAAGTATTTATTTGATCAGCCGACCTTAAATGCCAGGCAAATCAGATGGCTGGAGTTTCTGTGAGAATATGACTTTGATATCAATCATATCAAAGGGAAAGAAAATAAGGTGGCTGATGCACTCAACAAAAAAGTGCATGAATTACATGCTACAGCCATTAGCATGTACCAGACTGAGATGAAAGACAGAATTTTGGAAGCCGCAAATGCTGATTTATAGTACAAAAATCTTGTAGCAAAGCTACAGCAGAGTGAGAGACCACATACCCAGGAAAGTTACACCTTGGGAACTAATGGTTTACTTTTGTATAAAAACAGAGTGTATGTACCCAATGTCCGAGAATTGAAGCTGGCAATTCTAAAGGAGATGCATAACGTGGCTTATGCTGGACATCTTGGATATTAGAAGACTGTGGCAGCAGTCAAAGGCCATTATTTTTTGCCGGGTTTGAAGAAAGAAAGCCAGATGTATGGAATGCCAAAAGGTTAAGACTGAGCATAGGCACCCAGCAGGGTTGCTGCAGCCTTTACCTATTCCTGAATGGAAATGGGATGTGGTAACAATGGATTTTATCACCGGACTACCTAGAACAAGAAAGAAACATGATTCAATCATGGTGGTGGTGGACAAGCTTACTAAAGCTGCCCATTTTATTCCACTGAAAACCTCCCACAGAGCAGCAGATGTTGTTGACATTTTCCTAAAAGAAGTTGCACGCTTGCATGGAATTCCTAAGACAATTGTGTCTGATAGAGACCCGAAATTCACTTCGAATTTCTGGAAAGGAATGTTCAAAGGATTCATAACGAATCTAAACTTAAGTACAACATATCATCCCGAGTCTGATGGATAGACAGAGAGAGTGAACAAAGTAATAGAAGACATGCTGAGAATGTATGTGATGGATAAACCATCAAGGTGGGAAGACTACCTGCATTTGGTAGAATTCGCCTACAATAATGGGTATCATGCATCATTGAAGATGAGCCCATTCGAAGTGCTTTATGGAAGAAAGTGCAACACTTCAGTGAGTTGGGATAATCTAGCTGACAGAGTAGTAGTTGGGCCTGAGCTACTCAAAGAGATGGAAGACCAAATGATAAGAATTAAACATAATCTAAAAGCTACCTAGGACAGGCAGAAAAGTTACGCTGATAGTAACAGAACCCATAGAGAATTCAAAGTGGGTGACCATGTTTTCTTGAAAGTGAAAACTAACAAGAGTTCCCTGAGGCTGGGAAGTTGCGCCAAGTTGACAGCAAGATTTTGCGGGCCATTTGAGATCCTGGAAAGGATTGGGCTGGTTGCATACATGCTTGCATTACCTGCATATATGATTGTACATAATGTGTTTCATGTTTCACTGCTTAAGAAATATGTACCTGAGGCTAATCATATTATCGATTGGACTATGATTCAGGTGGAACCAGAAGGTGTCCTACAAGTGCATCCTATGCGCATATTGGACAGGAAAAGCAAATAGCTCTGGAATCGAGCTATAGAGCTTGTAAAGGTCCAATGGACCTGGTACGGTCCTGAGGACGTGACATGGGAGCATGAAGAGGTTATGCGAGCAGAGTACCCACATATTTTTGAAAATTTTGAAAGGCTTGTAGAGACAGTGTAAGTTGCACTGAGGACAGTGCAAAAATAAGGGGAGGGGAATTGTAGTGTCCCCAAGGCCGAGCCCCATTGCAAGCCATGTTCTGAAAGAAATTGTAATTATGTTTTATAGGCTGGTGAGCCAAGTTTTTATAAGTTGGAGGCTTATGTGTTTGTTAGGTCAGGGAGCCTAAGTGTTGAAGGCCAGGAGCCTGCTATTGTATATGTAATCATGCAGAACACTTAATAAAATATAAACACCACCAGGTGCAGATCGACCATGATGAATGAGTGAAGGGGGACTGAGCATCCACAAAGTGGGCAAGGAATTAGGGGCTGGAAGATGGGAAAGGGGATAAGTGTTGAGCCTGGGGGGCAATCCTAGGAGGCTTAAGCCTGGGAATAATATTTTAATATTATTCCAAAAAAACATGTGCATTTTATGTTTCATTTCATCCTAAGTTTTGGAAAGGGTAAGCGTGCAAAGGGGATGCATGCTAATGGAATGCATGCAGTTCCAAGGGTGACAAGTGTCCGCCCTAGTGCATGCAAATAAAATGGCCAGGAGGAGCCGTGAGAGGGATTCTCCTCCATTCTACCTAATGGTCTAAAGGTGAACGATTGGACCTATGCAAAAGAATACCCTGGTGCATCCCTGAAAGCCGAAAATCCTGGGTTGACTTCTGAGATAGCCGGTACGACCCCTGTCTGAACAGTTCAAACCTATGTTGACCCTGCGTGGATTTTTTGTCATGCATCCCCGACAACCAGAGCGGGAGTATATTCTATGCTGGTGGATTGGGAAATAATAAGTGACCAGCCATTGTTGAACCTGTTGGGAAGCTCGTGTCTGTTTTTCCCGTGAGTTGTTGTGACCACGCAGTGCTGGACTGCATGGGGTCTTGTTGGCCAGTGGTACAACATTCTCTCTAGGTGAGAGAGGTGATTGAGGTTGGAAGAATAGGTTGTTGGCCTGTGAGCGATTCTCTCCAGGTGAGAGAGTGCACGAAGGAAGGAGAGGACTCCTGGAAGGAACCTTGTAGCTGCCACAGAGCTCGGAGACTTCTGGTCCGGCCTGTTCCTGTAACCCAAGGCAAGGGAGATTAGTAGCCGAAGGACTGTCCAGGTGACAGAGAAGGTGTATTCTCCTGGGGTGGAATAGGCATGTGGGGAATGAGGGTATGTGGGCAGTGAGCGTGGGAGGTTCCTGGGGAGAGAATCCCTTCCTTGTTGTTGTTGTGTGTGTTGTTTTCCCTGTAACCTCAGCCTAGCTTAGGATTCCTTGCCTAGGGGTGGAGCTTAGTCCTAGCTCATGGGTGACCCACTACTGAGCTGATGAGAAGTGCGGTCTAAGGCTGGGAGGTTCGTGGAAGGCCTGCACTTGGTTGGTGGATTCTACCACTGTTTTATAGATAAGGACTAGATGATGCTTTAATTATGTTTTGTAACTCTATGTATTATAATTATCATGCATTCTGCTGTGCATTTGGATTAATGTATTTGCCATGGATTATTTATGTTAAAAATGATTCTTATGCTTACTCTGAGCTTAAATGTATTTCTTTGCTTAAATGCATGCAATTAATTATGAATGAGTATGTGTTATTCCGCGTAGTAACACCTACATGAGAGCCAAGGTGCGCTACATTTATTCTGGGTTATCTCCCAAGAGGTGTTCAGTAACCTTGGTAGCCGAGTGAAAAGGGTGTTACACCTGACCTAATCCCGATGTGGTTAATGAAGTAGAAGGAGGTGGTTGAAAAATCATCTCCTCCCATAAATAGAAATATCAAAAGTATTGGAATACTGTTCGATCTAGCATCCAACAAGAAGCTGCATCCATAGTCTAACAAATCAGGTTCAGACAAAAGAGCTTGCATCTGACAGAGACTGCATGCATAGTCTGCAGAAAGTTCTGAATGCAAAGCCTTCAATGCATGACTCTATTGATCCTCTTGTGGTGGTAGTCATGTCTGAGTATAAAGATGTAATTTTGATATTTTCTTATGGTCGATGGTTGAGCTAGGCTCCTGTATTGTAAAATTTTTAATGAAGATTTTGGTTCTTTGGTTATGTATTTTGATCTGAGACTTCTTGTTTAATGAAAGTTAGTTTCCTTTTCATCTTATTTGCCTTTGATACTGAAGTATCCATGATTGAAGGATTCACATGGATTGTTTTGATCATATTGTAATGTATGTTTGATTGCAGTGCTATCATTAGCGTTCTCCAGTCTCCTAAAGTTTTGAATCCAAGAGGATCTTGTGTTTGAAACTTTTCCTCCTTAGGTTGTTGGAAGACCTTATGTCCATAACAGACCTCTATAATCTTCTCACCAATTCTTCCTCCTACTCAACTTTAATGAAACTTACTGACTGAAGTTAATCAAGACCTCACCTACTCGTGCATGTTGGTCTAGTTTTCTGAGCTAAAATGATATCATCTCGAGTCTGCACCCATTAGACCCCCTTTAAATTATTCATTGTGACATACAAACTAATGGGTACTGGGCTTACCTTCAACGCAATCTGAAGGTGACTTCTAGTGCTAACATTTCTAGCGTCATTACTGAGGAACAAATTGAAGACTTTTCCCTAGGATAGAATGACAAAGAACTTCTGATTCTGAAGACACATCAAACATTAGAACCATTTAATATTGCAACCTACACTTGGTGACTCCATTGAGGTGACTCCACCATTTGGCAAATCCACTGGTTCGACTCCACTATTTCAGTTGTGGCTTCTAGAGGAAGACACAAGAGGTCTACTCCACAGCTGCCTCTAGCAACACCTGAAGCTGACCTAGAGAAAATTATCAGAGGACAAAATACACTTCAGGAAGGTACTTTAGTTGTTGAACCAGGTATTTCTGATGATTTTCATAATCATCCTATAGAAACTCCAATATCTGCTTCTCATTCTCCTATTATACCATTTGTCGGAGTTCCCCGAAGTTTAAAGTTTGGAAGTGTTCCTATTGATTTCTCCTCTCCTGGTATTGGATTGGAGGGATAAGGCTTTGTCACTCCAGTTTCCCCTAAAGTTGTACCATGGTTTAAAACCATGACCTCAAAATATTTTCCCACTACGGGCTTTAACACTCCTCCCCCTATTAGAGTTGTTACATTTACAGAAGGGGAAACCTTTGTTCCCTCGAGCCCTATAGTCTCTTCTCCGAGCAATCAACTGCTTCCTCTTTCCTCTAGGAACAAAGTTCTAGCCTCCCCTATTCAAACTCCATCCCCTCCTAGTTCTCCTCCATTTCACATCCTAATGGAGGGTGCTAATACCCCTAGGAACATAATGGATGCCATAGTGGTCGCCAGATACACCCCTCTTGTCCTTCCTCAGCCTCTAAATTATCTCCCAGTTGGTGGGTACCTTAAGAAGTTTCCCAAGTTTACGGGTGAGGGAGATGTAACCGCAGAAGAGAACCTTGTCGCCTTTTATAGTTATGCAGATAACTATTTCATTGTAGATGAAAATGTATGGATGAGGATTTTTGTTCATAGCCTTGATGGAGAGACTAGGAAATGGTTTACGGCCATGGCTCCTGGATATATTGACAGGATTGAATCCCTTGATGATGCATTCTTGAGACATTGGAAGGTTAAAAAATATTTCTTTTACTATATTATAGAGTTTGGATCACTTAAGAAAGGAGAAGGGGAATCGATTTCTGACTTTTCAAAGAGGTTTAATAAAATGTATAACAGGATTCCTACTGAGATTAAACCCACAGAAACCTCTACTAAAATCACTTATTCTAGTGCATTCGACCCTAATTTATGCCTCCTGTTAAGATAAAGAAGAGCCACTTCCTTGGCTCATATGCAAGATGCAACCCTGGAAGTGGAGTCCAATATATTGGCAGTTGAAAAGCTTAGGAGTAAGGATGATAGATAAATAAAAAAGGGCAGGTCCGAGGCTTCGACCTCTAGTTCCTCTGCTTCCCCCCCTCAGATGGATGAAGTAACCAAGTTACTAAAATCATTTTCTACTAGAATGGAAAGGTTGGAATTGGAAGGAAAGCAGAGCTACAAGAATCCCCCTAATGCTGAAAATAGGGGTAAATTCAGAAGACCAAATAACACCCCCCAGATTATCCAAAGAGATCAAAGAAACTGAGATAGGGATGATCATAGGATTCAAGCACCTCTCCAAAATAACCTTGTTACTGATGAAGACAGAGAGGGAGAAGAGATTGATCCTGAAATCCATTGTCTTTGGGATACCTCCTCATTTCCCCATTTAACTCAATTTGCATACGAGGAGTCTCTAATGGAAAACCAACTAAATGAGCTGAGTAAAGGGGAAAAACCAGAAATAATCCAAATATATATAACCTTAGGTCCAAAAATAAAGAAGGGATACCTGCCATTCCTGACCATCCTACTAGGGCAGAGAAGCCTGCTAAAAATATAGCAGACAACGGAAAATATAAGGAGGCACAAAAACACCCACTAATGGTCAAGAGCCCTGCCCCAGAGGTAAAAGAGATTCTAAAGCCTCCCTTCTCTTTTAATTTTGAGCATGAAATCCAAAAAATTAGAATCCCTGTACCCCTTTCAGAGCTGGTCAAGAATGAAGACTTCAAAAGGTGCCTCTCCAAAATGTTACAGCCCGAGCCTTCATCTCATTCCATAGACTCAGTAAACCTCCAAGATGAGAATCCTATAGTCACCCTAGGTCCTTTGGTATAAGATAGAGATGATTCATCCCCTCCCTTCTATACCTCACTGAACATACATTATAAGGTGTTTCATAACTATCTGATGGACTCAGGGGCATATCATAACCTTATTCCCAAAACTGTCATGGATGAACTCGGATTGGAAATCACAAAGACTTACCATGACTTATATTCTTTTGACTCTAGGAAAGTGCAATGTCTTAGGGTCATCAAAGATCTAGCTGTGACCTTGTTTTAGTTTCCCATGAAAAGTGTGGTCATGGATATCGTGGTGGCTGATGTTCCTCCCAAGTTTGGCATTCTCTTGTCAAGATCTTGGATAAAAATATTGGGGGGAACCTTGCATATGGACCTCACCTATGCTACCATTCCTGTGTTCTAGGGGGAGAATAGAAGACTTTACATGGAAGCTCAGTTGGCCTACATTATTAGTGATGAAGCAAACCCCATCAACCATCCTATATTTTCCCTTGATACTAATTTGGGATCCAATTTATTGCAGCTCATTGATGCCCCTGAACCTCCCCTTGAAATAAAAAAAAATTCCATTAATCTTTATGAAGATTCTCCTGCGATCACCTCTGTTTGGAAAATTTTCTCTGATGGAGCCTCTTCTAGGGAAGGTTCTGGTGCTGGAGTGGTCTTTGTTTCACCTACTCAAGAGACTATATCTCTATCCTACAAGTTAGAATTTGAAACTACCAATAATGTGGCAAAATATGAACCTCTTGTTTTGGGTTTGAGGGCTGCAAAGGACATGAGGATTGAAGAGATATCAATTTTTTGGGATGCTGAATTAATTGTCCATCAGATCAGAAATATTTATCAAGCTAAGCACCCCAGACTAAGAGCTTATAGAAATGAATTATGGAACCTAGTTGACAATTTCTTCTTAGATTTCAACATTTTATTTATTCCAAGAGAAGAGAATGTCGTGGCCGACTCCTTGACTGTCTCAACAAGTAATTTCAGAATCCCTCTGCCACCTAAGCTCAGGTATGATGTAGAAGTGAAATATAGGCCCACTATACCTGACAACATCAAGCATTGGAAAGTTTTTGAGGATGATATTGAGATCAAAATATTCCTAGAGACAATTGATGAATTTTCTGCATTACACATTGATCAAGATCCTGATTTTGAAACAAATCCTCATGCTGATGATTTTCTAAACAAAATTTCTAATCATCATATTGACCAGTTTCCCAACAATCATATTCCAAAGGGACTTGTTCCTTTGGAAATACTATTTGACAGAAATGATGTGGTAGTAAAGGGTAAAGTTTTAACTGATGATGATGAGGTGTCTCATGAGTGCAATATTGGCACAGAGGAAGATCCAAAATTTGTCAAGTTGTTAAGCAACTTGTCAAGGGAACAAAGGGATGACTATGCAGAACTATTAAAAGATTTTTATGATGTGTTTTCCTGGACATATGAAGATCTCAAAACATATGACACAAGATTCATTGAGCATAAGATCCCATTGAAGTAAGAGGCCAAACCATTTAGGCAGAAATTGAGACAAATAAATCCTATGTTGTTGCCTATTATGGAGAAGGAGTTAAAGAAGTTGTTGGACACCCAGATCATTGTCCCCTTGAGATATTCTAAATGGGTATCCAACCTAGTTCTAGTGAGGAAGAAGAATGGAGAAATCAGACTTTGTGTCGATTTCTGGAACCTGAACAAAAGCTCTAAGAAGGATAATTACCCCTTGACAAAGATGGAACACATATTGCAAAGGGTGACAGGTGCATCTAGGATGTCCATGATTGATGGATTTTCTGGATACAATCAGATCTCTGTCTTGCCTGAAGAATGAGAAAAGAAAACATTCACTACTCCTTGGGGTACATTCATGTACGCTAAGATTCCCTTTGGATTGATGAATGCAGGAGCAACTTTCCAGTGAGCTATGGACATTGCCTTCATTAGAGAAAAAGATAAATTTGTGGTCATCTATTTGGATGACATTACAGTTTTCTCCAGGTCTGATAAAGAGCATTGTTATCACCTGAGAAAGGTTTTCCTGAAATGAAGAAAATTTGGTCTCTCCCTGAATTCGAAGAAGTCTTTATTTGCCATGCAAGAGGGAAAATTGTTGGGGCACATAGTATCAACTAAGGGGGTCAAAATTGATTCAAGCAGGTTAGAAGCTATACAAACCTTGTCACTCCCCAAATCCAAGAAAGAAGTTAAGTATTTCTTGGAAAAATCAACTTTTTAAGAAGGTTTGCTTCCAATTTTGCTGAAATGGTTAGGCATATTACAGTTATGCTCAGGAAGGGGAATGAAGTGAAATGGACTGTTGAGTCCAGAGATTATTTCAATCAAATCAAGAAGGCATTGACTAAGGCACATGTTCTCATCAGTCCTGATTACTCCAAGGATTTTCTATTTTTTTCCTTTTCTTCTTTAGATACAGTAGCATTTGTTTTATTGCAGAAGAATGTTGTAGGGATGGAGCAACCTATTTCCTTTTTTAGCAGGGCATTGAGAGATGCTGAGATAAAATATGACATCATGGAAAAATAGGCCTACGCTTTGGTGAAAGCTCTTAAATCTTTCAGGATCTATGTCCTGCATTCACAGGTCATCGTATTTGTCCCTTCAACCTCAGTGAAGGATATTCTCATTCAACCTTACATAGATGGAAGAAGGAGCAATTGGATTTCCAAAATCCTTGAATTTGATTTGGAAATAAAGCCCACAAAATTAGTAAAGGGCCAAGGATTAGCGAGGCTGCTGGCTAAATCTAATTGCAAAACTTTGGGGGTCTATTTCATTAACCCTTGCTCAGAAAATCAACATGCTAAATTTTCTGATAAAGATCCTCGAGTCAGCCCTCCATTGGCAGAATGTGCCTGGTACAAGGACATTATATATTTTCTGCAAAAGTTGCGACCTCCTGATGGTATGGAAAAAAACAAGGAAAGAGATTTAAAGCTTAAATCAATTAAATACTGTCTCATAGACCAGGTCTTATACTAGAAAGACCATTTGGGAGTGATTTTGAGATGTCTAGACCCACAGGAGGCCCAAAGAACTATGTTTGATTTTCATGATAGTCTATGTGGGGGGCATCACTTCTGGAGAACCATAGCCTATAAGATTCTCAGGGCTGGGTATTTTTGGCCTAGTGTATTCACCGATGTCTATGCAAAGACCAGAGCTTACGTTAAATGTCAAAGATTCTCTAGAAAGAAAAAACTCAAGTATTTTCCTTTGAATCCGGTAGTAGCTTTAGGACCCTTTCAGCAGTGGGGCCTAGACTTCATTGGCGAAATTCATCTTGCTTCCAGTGGTCAACACAGGTGGATCTTGACTGTGACATATTACTTTACCAAGTGGATAGAAGCTATCCCCACAAGGAGTGATTCCCACAAGGTAATCATTGGTTTCATTGAGGATATTATGGAAAGGTTTGGTTGTCAAAGAAGTATTGTCACTGATAATGCTGCCTCTTTCAAAGACGAACCATTGATCTAGTTCTATGAATAGTTTGGAATTTCATTGATTCACTCAACTCTTTACTACCCCCAAGATAATGGAATGGCAGAGTCCTCTAACAAGAGCCTTATAAATATCATCAAAATATTGCTATAGGACAACAAAAAAACATGGGATTCAAAGCTCAAGTTCACTCTGTGGGCTGACAGAGTGATGACAAAGAGGTCTCTTGGTGTCTCTCCTTTTCAGTTGGTGTATGGAGTTGAGGCCATTTTTCCTTCTCATCTAGCCTTGCCTGTGGAAAAATTATTCCAAGACTACCAAGGAGAACCTGATGACATGATTAGAAGAATACAACAAGTGGTAGAAGTGCAACAGACTAGAGAGAAGTTGCTGGACAAAGCACATGAACATCAACAAAAGATCAAGCAGGCTTTTGACAGGAAGATACAAAAAGAGGATTTCCAGTTGGGAGATCTAGTACTCAAATGGGATGCACCCAAACAGGACAAAGGCAAACATGGTAAATTTGAAGCCTTGTAGATTGGACCCTTCAAAGTTTCTAAGTCATTTTCAAATAATACTTACAGGTTGCAGAATTTGGAGGGAGCTGAAGTTTTTGGTGGCCCAATTGGGAATTTTTTGAAGAGGTTATTTGTTTAAGCCAAGAG
This sequence comes from Picea engelmannii, assembly GCA_009831015.1. NCBI lineage: Eukaryota > Viridiplantae > Streptophyta > Pinopsida > Pinales > Pinaceae > Picea > Picea engelmannii. The sequence goes on along the minus strand of ML787469.1, from coordinate 107,469 downwards.
TATCTTTCTCATGCCATTGTAAATATCATTTTTTCTGTTGTTTTAATAAGCCAACCCCATATCCCTAAGACCAGGCATTGAAAATACTAAAGCTATTAGAGCCTCACAGGGAGTTCTCTATCCCCCATGGAGCCTAATGTTAGCACATATGTTTGTATATGAGTGTTTTCCCTTAGGAATTTTCCCCTTGGCGAAACAATGAAGGAAATCAGGCTAAAAACCCACAAAATGTGTTATATCCAAAGTCAGGAGGAGTGATTTGACCTCTTGGCACGTTGTGCTAAGGCACGCGTAGATCTGGGTGGTTGAACATAGCGCACTCAGATCTACGACCCACGGTCCATATCAGATCCCTCCCCGATCTTCTGCCTTTAACGGGGGGGGTCCAAGTTGGTGGTTTTCTGGCACGGCCCCCCCACCAACATGTTGCTTTCTCGCCAACTCGAACCCCCCTCATGCTTTACCACTTACCACTACCGCCCCCCTCCGAGTAGACCGCTTACTGCTATCCCATACCACCCGCGCTCCCACTGCCACCTGTCCTCCACTCACATAACTCGTGCGCATGTCCCCTTCCCACTGTCACCTCCCCTCTCACCTCCCAACATGTGTCTTCCATTTCCCCTCTGCGTTAGCTCTGTCATGTCTTCGTGTCCCCCCTGACCACTCACATCACCCTCGCTCCTTTACACCTCAACTCCCACATGATTGGAACCCATGCTTTCCTAGTTACCGTTCTGTCACCACATCATTCCACATGGTCGCCTAGCATGTGTGGTAGTCTGCCGATCTACAATAGTCACCTCGAATGTACCCTGTTGTCAGCATTCATGTCCACCTGCCATCTTCCAAGTTAGGATCCAACGAGGATCCTAGTGGCACAGTTTCATAATGCGACCAACATGTTTCCCAGGTGCAGGAATGGACACAGGCCCGGCCTAATCTCAATGCAAGTGGTTAATGAAGCATGAGGAGGTGTTTGGAACATCATCTCCTCCCATAAACATAAAGCTCGAAAGTACTGGCAGACTGTCCGAGCTAGCGTCCAACAGGAAGCTGCATGCAAAGTCTGACAGAGTAGGTTCAGATGAAAGACCTTGTGTTTGACAGAGACTGCATGCACAGTCTGCAGAAAGTTCAAGCCTTCAATGCATGACTCTATAGCTCCTCTGGTGGTGGTAGTCATGTCTAAGTATAAAGATGTAATTTTGATATTTTTCTATGGTCAATGGTTGAGCTAGTCTCCCATATTGTAAAAATTTTAATGAAGATTTTGGTTCTCTGGTTATCTATTTTGATCTGAGACTTCTTATTTAATGAAAGTCAGTTTTGTTTTCATATTATTTTCCTCTGATACTGAAGCATCCATTATTGAAGTATTCACATGGATTGTTTTGATCGTATTGTAATGTATGTTTGATTGCAGTGATGTCATTAACGTTCTCCAGTTTCCTGAAGTTTTTAATCCAAGAGGATCTTGTGTTTGAAACTTTTCCTCCTTAGGTTGCTGGAAGACCTGTTGTTCATAACATACCTCTACATTCTTCTCACAAGTTCTTCCTCCTACTCACATTTACTGCAACTTACTGACTGAAGTTAATCAATACCTCACCTGCTCGTGCATGCTGGTTCAGTTTTCTAAGCTAAAATAATATCATCTCGATTCTGTGCCCATTATACCCAATATAAATTATTCATTGTGACATACAAACTGATGGGTATTGAGCTTACCTTCAATGCAATCTAAAGGTGACTTCTAGTGCTAACATACCCTATCCTCCTTTATGGATTACCTATTCTAGGAACTCATTGTTCATTGGCCTCCTTCTCGGGGCAACCAAAATTTTCATCAAGGGACCATTTTTCCTGCTAATGTAAAAAGATCAAGTACGCTTGCTCACTATCATTTATATCAAATAACTAGCATATGTTCTTTATCATCAAATATTTTTTACTTCAGGTAATTGATGTTTTTGTGTGTAGGTACTTGGTACAACAATATACCACCCATTCAATATTGGCCACCCTATGGCCCATTCAAATATATGTTCAAAACTGACATGCACTCATGCCCTTTGTAAACAACTGCATATCCCAGTTACACCCCTTGACATTTATCCTTAGGATCCCCACACCTGAATATCTGGTACCATCACCTCCAGTGCAATCAGGCGATATCAACTAGTAGCATTCTCACCTCCATGAGTTGTCCCACATATATTTTTCCCTTGGAATATTGGCACTCATGTTTCTCTATCCATTAGGATCGAGAGCTCTCGTAGTGTTACAACCCAGAGTAAGAACCTCATACTTCTTCCTCATTATATTTCTAACCAACCCATTATGGAATCCCACATCATGTCCTTGGTTACATTAAATGCACCTTCGCATTATCGTTAACCCTCCATATAATCCAACATCAATTTCCAATATGCAATTTCATCTTCCATCGATCTACCTGGCACATAAACCCACTCATGGCCCCCCAACCCTTCATCAATTAAATTCCCCTACTTGCACCCCACGAGGCCAAGCCATTCTTCATAAGGGAACCATTTTATGTCTGTGTGCTTTCAACCCAATTACTCTTTATTTATTTGGTAATTGTATAAAGCACATTTCAAATATCAGCAAGTAGACTAGATTTTTTCCATCACAACCAGTGGCGTCTTTTTCCTTGGCACACAACAACCCATGTCGTCCTTGGTTGGGGAATTTCATTTTCATTACCATATCTGCAATGTTATCCCTATCATGGACAAATAATGACTATCATCGACACCTTTGTTCGAAATATATGTATTTTGACCTATCATCGACTCCTTTGTAGTCTCACCCATTCAATACAATTTACCTAATATCTAGTTGTCCTCCTGACACCAGATCATTTTTTATGGTTGTTGTCATCATCCAATTTCCCCCCACCAAGGGAATTCTTATGTCCCATATAGTTTGAGCTTCATCCATGTCACCATTTTATCCATATTTTCCTCCATCCAATTCCTGACACCATTTTGATCAAATTGATGTCAAGAAGACATTTGCTTCTTACAATCTCACCCCTTTTCTTGTCGATGTCAACACAAGTTTCGAGGAAGGTGGAAATATCGTGGATCTCATTCCAGTATCCATGAGAAATATCAAATGGCACAAAAAGAGTCATTATTTCTTTCTGATGTAGTTTATCCCCATAACATTCAAATCCAACAAAGTTTCATGTTACAATGAGTCTTACTACGCGACCATTGCAATTTTCAGCAGGAGACAAAGACCTATGAATTTTATAGGCCATCAATTCCTCTAAGTCATTCACTTCTCAATTTAGAGCTACTTCATTCCCCAAAATGGTCATCTATCATTATTGAGACCCTTGAGGGCAATGAAGATATCCATTTCATCAAACTTTCTCAGTTACACTCATATTGTTTTGGTTTCATGACATGAGCATGGGGCATGCCCACCTCATTTGTATAAATATACAGCTTTACATTTCAGTTTTTGGATAATTTTTCACAATACTCTGAATCCCTTATTCCTTCGATGGGACATTTCTACCATCCTTCTTCAACAATAGCTACAACTCTCCTATTCTTACAACAATTTCAGTAGAAAGAAACAATGATGTATTTTAGCTATATCTATGCTCCTAACCTCACACATCAGGGGGAATCTATTATCACCAAAATATTTCTCAGAAAAATACAAACAATGGATGAAAAACCCAACACAACATACTACCAATGATTATGAAAGGATCACATTGAATTTGGTAAGATACCCACAAAACTATGCAAAAAGATCCTAAATTTATGTGCACATTTTGCAAAGATGACATGTGCACATCCATGTGGGATAACACAACATACAACACATGGTTTTCACCACTGACAATAAGGAAACCCACATGGATGTGAAAACAACGCATTAATTCTTTTGGTGGGGCCTCAACCCCTTATGGGAGGAAGTAGATATCGACCATACCCCAAAATCTTTCTAAAATTACGCCTTGGGATCACTAAAAGGGATGGGAGGTACATCCAAAGGCCTCCCATTCACACTTGTAACTAGTTGAAAAATATATTTCCATCCTCCTATAAATAGAGGATGATTGTATGAAAACAAAAAAGAATCCATAGCATTGTCGTGTTGTTCAGAATTCTCTTGGAGAAATCCATCTTTCACTTGAGCCATTAGTTTTGAGTTAGTGTAGCATTGAGAAAGATTCACACATCTTGTGAAGCTAAGATTTGGGTATTTTTCACCATTGTAGACTCACCATTGGAGAGTGATAGCTCTAGTTTTTTGAAGGATCAAAGGACCCTCCCTTAGGAGGAATAGGGGATTCATTGTCCCATATTTCTCCTCTTGGTGCACTCAATTTGAAGATTCAGTTCTATTGGGTAACCATTTCATGTGTTCAATTTCATACATCACTTTTTTATGTTAGTTTATTTTGTTTATCATTCTTAGTTGCTATTTTCTTTCTTTGTATCTTGTTTTTTAACTTGTAGGTCCACTAACTTGCTAACCATGTTTCTGTTATTCCTTGTTAGGTTACCAGGGTAGTTAAGGGAGTCTCTCTTGCTCACTCTTGTGACAAAAGAACCCAAACACCAACCACATGGGAAGAATATTATGAAGTGTCGATGGGCCTACAGGACCAAATTTACCTCTTACGGTGTTGTTGAGAAACATAAAGCATGTCTTTTCGCAAATGGATTTTCTCAACAATAAGGCATCGACTACACTGAAAGATTTTCCCTCGTTGTAAATTTGAACTCTGTTTGATTGATTCTTTCCCTTGCTTCTCGTTTTGGATGATAGATTCATTAGATGGATGTGAAGAGTGTCTTTATTCATGGAGACCTATCTAAATAAATTTACATGGAACAACCACCTGGTTTTGTGAAGGATTCCAATTTGGTATGTCGACTCAAGAAGTCACTTTATGGTTCGAAGCAGGCTCCCCGGGACTGTTATGCTAAGATTGACAATTTATTTCTTAGGATTGGTTTCAAATGGTGTGAATATGATCAGAGCCTATGTGTTATCCACTCCAATGGAGACACTTTTATTATTGTTGTATATGTTTATGACTTAATCATTACTAGAAATAACAATGCTCTCATCTTTAGATTGGAGAAACAACTTGTTGACTCCTTTGATATGATAGATCTTGGCACTCTGCATTATTTTTTGGGTCTTCAAGTATTACCACTATGTGATGGTTTTTTCATTTCTCAGTATAAATATGTAATGGATTTGTTGACACGTTTAATTATGGTTGATTGCAAGACTTATGCCACTCCCTTTTAGTCTGGAGTGAAGCTTACTAAAACCTGTCAAACACCCATTATCGATGATACTCTTTATCAACAACTGGTCAACAATATTATTTATCTTACTCATAGTTGATCTAATATCTCCTTTACTATTAGTGTGGTTTCTTGGTTCATGCAGGATCCCAGAGAAAGCCACTGGAAAGAAGTCAAACACATTGTTATATATCTGAAGGGTACCACTAATTTTGGTATCAAATATTGTCATAGTTCAGATTTTATAGTCTGTTTCACCGACTTCAACTAGGCTAGCGACATAGATGACTGTAATTCCACTTCTGGGTATGTGTTTCACTATAGCATTGGACCGTTGGTTTGGTTGTGCAAGAAATTGAAGGTAACCTCTCTGTTGACTACATAAGAAGAATATCATGGCATTTTTCAAGCCAGTACTGAAGTAGTTTGGATTCGTCAACTTTTGGTCGAGCTTGGCTTTCCTGTTCAGACCTCGACTACAATATTTTGTGATAATCAAAGTGCCATATAGGTTGTTGACAATCCTATTGATCATAATAAGATGAATCATGTTGAGCTCCATTCTAACTATTTACGATAGTTGGTTCATGAAGATGTTGTTTCTCTTGAATATTGTCCCACCAAAGATCAATTTATTGATATATTCACCAAAATTTTTATTCCCCAACACTCACTACTATAAAAATCAAGGGAGCTCACTTCTAGGACAACTACCAGGAAACAATAGCAAACAAGCTTGCTGCTCTAATGCAACTCTCATAGGAGTTAACTCTTCAAGCCTGACAACCTCGTTCTTTTGCAAGCTTGAAAATTTTCTTCTTTAGTCTTTATATCCATAAATGCTCCATAATTATCCCTCAATTATTTCTATAGCTCCAATTCTCTTCTTCCCTATTCTCTACTTATTGTTCACCAAAAAGCATTATTGTCTAAAAACTACCCCTTTCCCATACAAATTTCCTCTCCTTTGGCTTTCTTGCTTGACTTAAAATCTTCCCAAAACTAATTGTACTCAGTCCCATGATTCCAATAACTATGGGATGTGACTTATCACACACACCCTCTTACATGAATTCAATGATTGGGCTCTTCCACACTCAAACAAAAAACAAAAGTTTAATACATAATCATAAGAAAATTCAGAAAGGTGGGTTTGGATTAATACCCTTCAATAATTTCCCCCCCTTGGACCCTTCTTAGACACTCGCTTCTCTTGTGTATTAATCATCCCCCATATCTATCCATATCCCACAAAAAATGGCATCACATTTTATTTATTAAAATTCAAAAATACATTTCGCATCTTACATCGCTTGGCCACAACCATACATTATGTCTACATTTAGAATTAATCAAATTGGGGATTATAGCGAGGATGTGAAAGTAATGCTCATATTTCAATAGGATTAATTCATCTATATGAACTTTTTCTTTGACAAAAGTTGGTGATTTGTCTTGATTCTAATAGTTATCTTATGGTGAGTTGTCTTGATTATGATTCTGATTTTTTTAATCTTTGTTATCCTATGGTCACCAATATCATTGTTCGTACCGTGGGATATGGCCATTGATATTTCCTAGAGATAGATAGATGGAATAATTTCTATTGCTATTAAATATTGAGTAAAATATCAACCAATGGATAGGTTGAATTCATTATTAATGCTCTCAAGAAACCTTTCCAACTATTGGCATGCCCGCTTTTAAAAGCCAGTGAAAGAAAAAGAAATAATAGCTTCATATTAAAACCAACCTCATCCCTATCATCATAAACTGATTCAAAGGTTAAGTTTCACCAAAAATTGATAGCACAATATTCATCCATTTTTTCACATGACTAAAAATTGAATATTAATATTATTTTATCTCATTAATGCTACTCACCTTCCAAAAATTGTGTAGTGGCCAAGAGTGGAGCTCATCAAGCCATTATTTCCAAATGTAGAGTTTTGTCAAGTATTCATTACTTATCTATATCCCACTACTTTATTAATACAATGTGATTATTCACATTGAATCTATCTCTAAAAGAGAGGTCCACTATCTCACTTATAAATACAACTATTGAGGTTACCCATTTCATTCATCACTCATTGCAAGGTTAGGATGTCAAAATTCCATTAGAGAGAATTTGCACCCTAGACATATTATTTCTACCATATTGGAATTTAGTTTCTACAACCAAAGCTTGAATTGGAGCACACAAGAAATTAAAGCACCCTCCCTCAAGGTGGTTTTGGATCCCACATTGCTTCGACAACCATTTTGAGGTGTTAACTTGTAAGAATTTGTTTCCATTGGAAATAATGTTACATTTGTTTTTTGTTGTATTTTGTGCTTTCAGTTATTGGATGCTTGTTATTGCTTAATATCCTTTGATTTGCATACAATAGAATATGGAATAGTTTATTTTTGCATGGATGTTTTATCTTATTTCTTTTGTTTTTCACTCAATACACACAATCCTTAAGTAGGTAATTTTGGCACCATCTAAAGACGAAACACTATTAGCATATTGGCAACTCTACAAGGTTGGGAGTTGCAAGCACTACTGGGTGGTGTGACCATGGACATTGAAAATAGAACAATGTAAATGGTCCTTCTTAGGTGTGGTATTCTACGTGGTCATTACCAACTCTAAAGTGTTGGTTCTCCCATCTTTCTTATTATTTACCCCAACACCCTTCTTACTTAGAGTAATCTAAGTGGGGTGGGGGGGACTCCTAATTCAATATTGGGGGGATTACATTCAACTTAATTATATTTTGGATACGATTTAAACCAAATTGGGATGTTATAGGTGGGTTAGGTGGTGTATTATACCACATTGGGAGACCTATAGTTAACCCTGGAAGGTTGAATGCTACCAGCATAGGGGTTCCAACTATACCAAGAGGAGGAAATAGAAAAATAATATATCCCATCGGTGACCCCACCCATGGATTTCCTATTGCTAGAGTGGATCACACAAGGAGTTAGAGGACTCTCACTCAAGGTGGATTTAGAGATCACATTGATTCTACAACCATTTTAATTTATTTCTTTTGTTTGTTACTTAGTCACAAAATCCTTAAGTAAGTAATTTTGGCATCCTTTAGTAGAAAAATTACATCTGCATAATGTCTAGGGTTGTACCATTTCTAGGGAGACTTATTCAAAAATCAAGCAAATTTGTAAGAATTTTATAATACATAATCTAAGAATAAAAAACAATACACTCTACCTTGTCAAGTTCTCTTAGAGGCTCATCTCCCACCCATGAAGAGTAAGGATATGATAAAGTATTTATGATATAAAATGGATCATTATATAATTTTTCATCTATTTTGGTACTTTATGGGTGGAAAAATTGGACCTATAATTCGCTTATAGAGCTCATTTTATAGGTAGGTCCCACTTTGGTGATTTGGGTTCTAGAACCTTCTAGAGACTATTTGAGGCCTAGAATGACCATTTTTTAGGTCAAAATATTTCTCTATTATCTCTCATCCTATCTAAATTGTTCTACACATCAATATCTTTCCAACGACATAAAAATTAGCTCAATTGGAGTACATATGTGGAAGTTATGCCTCCCACAAGTTGATATATCCTATTGACCACCATGGTACTGAGTGAATGCTATGTTAGCTTCTATACTGACACATGTGGAGCTAGTCATATGTGGAATTTCAATAACATTGTAAAGGTTCAAAGGCCATAATATTAATTAGGTGATGAGGCATGAAAAAACCCTAACCTTAACCTAGATGAGTATACTGGGCCACTATAGAAGGAAGGGGTTCAATTCTTATTGTATTGTTTAGTGTTCCTTAGTTGAACAAAGAATCTAGGAGTGGGATATTGAAGCATAAAAACAAAGTATAAGATCTTATAGCAACCATTTAAGCCATAGTTTCCATGAAAATTCCATAGTGAGTGCACTTTATTTGTACTTGCATTTCATAACCAAGAAGAAAGGACGTGCATAGACCTCACCTTCTAGATAGGTTTTTCCCATATTTGGTTTTCCCAAAGTACATATTGTGTTATTTGTGTGGATGGTGTGTTATTTTCTTAGCTTATTTCAGTATTTTTTGTGTTAAACTAATAATATTAAATCCACAATATATAATAAAACATTGCATAGTAAAAGGTTGTATAATACTATAATATCTATTGTGAAAAACTATTTCAATGGAAGATCCATGATAGCCTACAAATCATATTGGTATCAAGGAATTTTTCTTTGGGTATTTTGTCAAAAGTTGCAAGATCTAGTAATTGGCGCAGAGTCTAAAAACCCTATTCATGGTGGATAAGTATAGTAAAAATCCACAGGATGAGACATTAGAGAGATTTTCAAAGATGGAAGCACAAGTCATTGAAATCTCTTACAACATGGCCAATCTCGTGGTGGATCTAGAGAACAATTTTGGAACTTTTAGGGAGTTTTATGGCTCTAACTCAAAAGACAGATTGGATGAGAAATCCAAAGATAAAGAAGACCTTGAAAATGAGTTTAAGGGCCAAATAAAGAGATATCAAGTTCCAACCCCATCACATATTTCTAATCTCTACTTAAAGCGGAAGAATAAGGGGAAACCAAACCATAACAAGGTGAGATTGATGCTATTAAGTTGAATCAATGGTGAGACAATTAAGTGTTTATTTCAATGTTCATAGCATAGTAGAAGAGAAAAATATTTCATTTTCCTTTTTGAAGTTAGAGGGCCATGCCCAAATTTGGTGGGAAAGTCACATAGAGATTCTTAGGCTGGAGGGTGATCCCCTAATAACATAGTGGAAGGTTTTCAAAATACTCATTAATCCCTAGTTCTACCCTATTGGGTACAAAGAGGAATAATGGATATTTTGGAATTAATTATGATAAAACAAAGAGACGAGTGTGCAAGAGCACACCATCAAGGGTAGAGTGTGTAAGAGTAGACCATCATGATGGGTATATATCCCAAGAACCCAAATGCACTCCTCAAGTATTTGGGTGTTCTACACAATCAATTAAAGAGGCAAGTAATGGTGTTTAAACCTAGGATAGTTGATTATTCCTATATACAAGAACAATATATGGAGAATATGTGTAAGAATAAATGAAAACCAAGTGGTTCCAAGTAGAAAGACCTATAAGATGCTTCCAAGGAGGGAAATGACAAGTGTAAAGGAAAGGGAAATAGGACAATTTCTTCACATTTATGAAATGATCAAAACAACCATTGTAACCATTGCAATATTGACGATCACACCAAATATAAGTGTTGGAAGCTACATTCCTAGATTAATCCAAATAAATATAAGAAGGATGCCAAGAAGAAGAACATGCTAGCCACGAATTCAAGATACCAAGTAGAGAGAAACTTATATGTAGATGAAAATATTTCCCACACCATAATGCAAAAGGAGGTGAATTTGAGTATCCTCCTATTTTGACTTATACAACCCCCCCATGCCATTATTAAAAAAAATTGAATAAAGATAATGGGCCCCTTTCAATTTTTTTGATTCTCTTTCCATTTGATTTATTTTATTTTAACCATTGGTGTATTTAAATTAACTCTTGATTTATATTAGACATATTAATAAATTTCTTTCAATCAGAATTAAATAAACCACTAGTTAAAAAAAATTATTGGTTAAATAATTATCTAGTGTCTCGGTGGTCTGGTGGCCCAGTGATCAAGTCAGGTCTCTTGTTTAGTTTAAAAAAAAATTACAAGAGTTCTTCCGATATATTGGTGGACTGGTTGACTAAAGGTCTATTTAATAGTTGATCAAACCAGGGTTTTCATGAATCACACTATGTTTCAAAGAGTTTCCCAGTAGTTTGGGGCTCCAGTGGCATGGCTAATTACAAGGATATATCTAATAAACCAGTTAATTAAAATAATCATACCATCTTGAGCCCTAATTCTACATCCATAAGTTTGATTGTAAATAAACTCTCATTGATCCGATGCTCGGTTACAAATGTTCCCTCTCCACTTCAAATTTCTAAACTATCTTTTCTCAATTAATGGCTCTGACGATCATTGGTTAATGTGCATTAAAATGAATTTATCATCCGATGGGATATGAACTAATCCAAAAAACTATAGAGGTTATATGCGTAATGTTCTTTTTTGTCTGTCATTTTGTGCATTACTCTGAGCTTGTTAGTAACAAAATTGAGTGAATTCCAGGAAGTAAAAGAAACATATTTCTTCATAAAACTTTTTTTGGTTAGTGCCAGTGTTCATATCATTATTGATATCATTGAATTAAAGTTTTATATATCTTATTCTCACTTTGAATTTCTTTCAAATTATAGGAACTCTCTATAGTAGGATGACCAGGAAGGGGAAAGTGAAGCAACAAAGGGTCGAGGAGGAAGAAATATAAAGGAACCCAAATTTATCTTTTTATTCATACATCTTACATAAAATTGGAGTCAATAATAGATAAAAATATAACATTTCATCGAAGATGGATATTTCACAAATGAATATTAGTCTGACATCAATGACTTTGAAGATATCAAAAAATATAGCCTACACAAAATAACAACCACACCTTCTATCCTTCCTTATTATTACATGGTATGGTGGATTATCTCCCACACTGATATATCTACTTGTACAATTTTAAATTCTACTCATAAATTTATTGGATCGTTTAAGCCAAAGGATATCTCCAATATGTACAAGTCAGGGTCAACTAAAGTCAGTTTGGTTGATAACTTTATTGAGGGTTTCATTGAAAAATAAAGTTAAAAAAGAAGAAATTCAAATGGGTGATTTAATTAAAATATCATAATAAACTAGAAGTACACACCATGTACAAAATGTGATTGTGGAGCACAACTCCAAGATAGATAAGTTACACAAAAACTCCTTAAAGAATAGGAGAACCTCCTCCACATAACCAAATACATTCATACATCACAATTCCCATCCCCACAATAATGAATACATGACCTATATATATACCTATTCACACTTGCACATTGTTATAGTCCGAAAATGCTCTACCTATGCATACATGGCATTGGCCTTTCCACTTACAAAATTTGCCAAATTACTATTGAGGATCCTTCTTAAAAAAACCATTTTTTGGAACATGTACACACCCTGTTGAATTATTTACCATGTATACACGCAAGTTTCCTACTAGACAACCCATGTATGTATGTGAATTGCATACTAGAAAACCCACGTTTACCTCCAAAAGTTGCAAAAAATATATAATTGCAAGGAATTTAGTGGAGTTTACGGGATATCGAGGGTTTCCCAACCATTTTAACCATTGTATCCCATCCCAAAACTAAATAACCATATTTTTTTCATATTAAAAGAAGTCTTGGGGTCCCATTTACAACATCAAGCAAGAGAACAAAGAAACTCTGCCAAAATCCCTTCCCCTTCTAGCCCAAGTTTTGCATCCCTTTCTGATATTTGGCCTCAACATCCCCCCTCCATTCCTTTCTCCTCATGCAATCCCTTCCATTTTCCCAAAGATATCAATTTATTGTGAGAGGAAGCATGGGAATGATGCATGTTAGGTGATTTATATGTACTAAAAAAGACACTAAAATACCCTCAATTTAAATTGTCAACCCGGGGTAAGTAAACTTAGAGTTGTAGCAAAATATATGCCAAAGGTAGAAGGTTAGTAGGAGTATGGTCTAACTAATGAAGGTAGCTATCTAAGGTTGATCTATTTAAGAAAAACTATCGAATAAGTAAACCCTACTAAGCAATTGGAAACTAGGTAACCTAAGTATCTTTTGGCCAAGGATCGATGGATAGTTCCTAACAAAGCAAGTAAAAACCCTATGTAAAGAAAACTAGTTCAACAATAAGCAATAAGCAACTATCTAAGCATATCAATAAGCAAATGACAAAAGCAAACTATTTTAACTTGCCAACCTACATTCAATGAGAAACTACCCTATGAAATAAATTAAATAAGAAAGTAAGTAAAAGCTCCTATCTAACCTATTAAAGCAAATAGAAAAGTAAGCAAAGACACCTAACTAATCTATTAAAGCAAAAGGCAAGTAAGTAAAGACAACTATCTATCCTACTAAAGCAAATGGACAAGTAAGCAAAGACTTCTCATTGAACAACTATCTAGCCTAAGAGGCAAGTGGACTAAATGCCTAATGCAAAACTATTTCTAATGCATGAAAGGAAATCTAAATGCTCAATGCAATGCATGGAAGGAAATCTATTCTATTGAAAGCAATAAAGGAAACTATCTCTTCTATGAAAACAAGAAATTGTTTTCTAATCTATGAAATTCAAATGCATTCTATACTAATATAAAAAAACTTATGCTATACTAAATTCAATCATTAACTACAACTTGAAATTTCAATCTAAATCTAAGAAAGAAATTGCATAACATAAACTAAACTAGCTCTACCTTAATAATTCAAATTGCAAAAAGCAAAAATACTCATAAATAGAATTTAAAGACTATTTCAGCATATGAAAAGAAAGAAAATAAGCAACTAAATGACGAATTAAATAAATAAAACTAAATGGCAACTAGATCAGCAAACTAGAATTGAAAACTAAATACTGATGACTATCCATCCACTGAAACCTCGTTAAAGAAAACATAAACTCAAATTTCTGTTATATTCTATTTCAAACTCTGTTTTAAACTAGATTCTACAATCATAAATCAAAGCATAATCTAACATATAAATGCATGTGCGGTTAGTGTATGAGTTTTCAAACTCGTTCCTAATTATAAAATCAATGCATATTAAAAAAAAGCCTCCATACTAACCTGCAAAAGAGAATTAAAACAGTTATACTACAACAACAAATTAAAGAAATGAAGGAACAATTCATGTACAGGAAATAAAGAGACATCTAAGCTATGAAATGCATAAATAACACAGAGAACAGTTACCAGACTGCTGGTGGGCCCCCTAGCAAGTCATGGTCACCTCTCAAATGCACACCATGAGCTCAGCAAAATGATTTCACCATTAAAACTTGAAAAACGCAGTCTTATACCATTATGGCAATTGAAAAATGCAAAAACAAAAGAAAACGTTTTTATCTCTATCCTCTACTTTCTCTACTACTCAGCTATTGTATGACCACCACAGTGGTATTTATAAGATTTATAGACCAAGTGGTCAACCACAGGAGGTTCGAACCACTTCTAAAATTGGTAAATTTCATTAATGGTGCCCTAACTGCCGAAACTGAGTGAGCCAATAATCGCCTTCTTTGGACAACTAAAATCGAGTTGTCTTAAGATTAATAGTTGGAGGGGGCGATCATGAAGAAAACCCATGTGTCCATTTTGTCCATCATTGACCACCAATGCCATAACCGCCAACTTGCCTTGCGTTTTTGTGCAATACTGGGTGATGGAACGAGTGTCAGATCGAGTGCCGAAACAAGTGCCAGAACGAGTGCCAGAACTAGAAAATGGTGTGTTTTTGCCCTTATGACGATCATACCGATTTACCATAAAATTCTTCAAAAATCTCCTTTAAAATATGAAAACACGCATATGTACATATGGAAAAAGTGTATAATAACGTCATGAAAATGATCATATCTCGGGCCCAACATTACCCCCACACCTAATATTTTGAAGGTCCCACTACCAACAAAAAAGAAATTGCCCTTTATGACTAAACTTGCGAAGGAGGGGGTGGATTATCTTTAGAAGATTCTCCCTCTTGCCCGGGGTATTTTTGACTTAGGATTTTTGTGATGTTTCAATTGCATCCAGAGACTATTATTGGTGACAATTAATATCATCAACCCAACGCTATAGAGAATTCATCTTGGCTTGTATGACAACACTATCATGGCATAAATGGCAACTCAATGTTTCATGCTCTCTAAGTTTGAATTGGAGGGTTTGGAGTTTTTGGAGGCTACTGATGACATGTGAGGAAGCCTTGCAATGTATATTATACCCTTTATCCTTTAAACCATGCAAAACAACAATTTTACCTCTGCAAAATTAGTTCCAAAAGTGACTTCCCATAAACGCAACAATTCTGGCCTGGCGAATTTCTGAAAAATAGGTATCAAAGTGACACCTGTAACTACAATAAAGTAAAACCTCTATAAACACAGAGAGAGGTTTTTGGTTTTGAATATGTTCTTGACAAAAAACTCTCTTGGTTTTCAAAAATTCACTTTCAGTTGTTAGGAAACCATGAAAAGAAAACATGTATAAAACAGGAAAAAGAAAGTATTTTATTTCCTGAAAAACTAGGCTTCTAAGAGAATTGAATATATACAAAACCATAATTTATATTTAGAAACTGAGAGAGGTTATTGTTTTTCAATATGTCCTTGGTAAAAATTTCTCTTGGTTTTCAAAACGTCACTTCTAGTTGTTAGGAAAACATGAAACAAAAATATGACTAAAACAAGAAAAACAAAGAGTTTTATTTTCTAAAAGTATATGACTCTAAGATGATAGAATATATCACAAACCACAAAGTTTATTCGAAAAATGAGAGAGGTTATTGTTTTTTGGTATGTTATAAACAAAAACCTCTTACAGGTTTCAAAATTACATTCCCATTTGTTCATAATATCAGCTTGAAGTTGGTTACTCAAAACTTGTAGAAGCGCAGTGTGCTCTTAGCAGAAGCGCAACATGGTCTTTGATAGGGATTTTGGAGGCCTTCCCAGAGGCTATTTGGGCTGAAATTTGTATGGGTGGAAATTTTATGATGTCTTCTACACAATGGAACCATCAAGAACTTCAAATGCCTTCTCCAAACCTCTGAAAAACTGTTTTGAAGTCAAGTTGTCCAAATGTGCAGAAACCCTCCTATAGAGATTGTATTTGGGGGATTTATCTCAAATGATAACACCTGTGCATAAACTGAAGGAGGTTTTTGTTTCTTGGTATATGATTGACAAAAAACTCTTTCACTTTTGTCAAATTCATCTTCCTTAATTCAGAAACCAATTTCAAAGTAGAACTTTGACGAAGACAATTATCTGAAAATTTATGACAAGGAATGATGATATGACCACGATGAAGATTTATGACCTTGGATGAGTGGAGGGAGTAGCATTGACACCTAGAAACACCAATGACAATTTTAAAACCAATATATGTCAAATTGTATTTGAGAATTTTATTTTGAAAACATAACAATTTGACCTAATAATCCTATCAATCACATGAAAGAGTAAATTTGATCACTGGTGACTGACATAACTGACAAATACTAAAAAAAGGATTGGTTTGTACTGGTAGGCATGGTGAACAAGAGAATTGTTATTGTCTATCATTAATATGTAACAATTCAAACAATTGATCCTCTTTTCATAAGCTTGGAATACAGATGACAATAACTATTTAGCAGTTGTAATCGTTCTGTATTTGTCACAAAGAGTAGTTAAGTATAAGCAGTCTTCTATAGAATAAACATAAAAATGCACAGGAGCTTATAAAACATACAATGATGTCAACAGTATATAATTTAGCATACCAATACAAACAACTGCTGATATAATATCCCAAGACTTTGTAAAAAGACAGTATGACGGAATTTTGATAGAAATCCTACTTCCTCTTCTCATTGGTTTGCTATAAAAATGGGCAATGCTTAGCATTTTTAGATCAGGAAAACTCCCCCCAGATTGAAGATATGGAACATCCCCGTGCCATGAATTAAAAATAGGCTTCTTAGTCTTTTTTCCCGATGAGTCTATAGGGGTATCAACAAGTTTCTTGGACTTTTGGTCTAGTAAAGGAATAACTTGAGCATGAGGGTTTGGGTGGAGTAATAGTCCCTAGATCAAGAGTCTTCTTGCTAGTCTTGATTGTAAGATGAGGGTTTGCAAATTGGTAAATGAACTCATCCCACGTTTTCTCTCGTTTTTCCAACTCGGCGAAGACAAGTAGTTTGATAAGGTCGTGGTGAAATAGGTTGTTGTGGGGATTGGTTACATGTTTCCTCATTTGGGAAGACATATTCTCTAGACTCTTCAAGAAGTAAAAGGGAAAGTTACAATGGCTTATTAAACGGAAAGTGAGCTAATAATTGAAATCGATAGGCTTTAAAGACGGAATATCTACCTTCATATGTAATCAATCGGTTGATGACTATGAGAGGGTTGATTAGCTCCTCTTTTATCCACTCCTTGGAGTATCCCTTAGCTCCAGAGATGTTCGAAAATGCAGTTTTGAAAAACCTGTTATAGCTTTCTCTTAGCAACTGTTGGTGTTTAAATCAACGGTCTCCAACTCTTGGGAGCTTTGTGGCTGAGGCAATTGATTCCTCAGAGGCCACGAACATAGTGAATAGGAGTTGAGGCAGGCTAAGAGCATTCCATTGTTGTTGATTTTTCCACCATGCTCACTCAATCCACTTGCATAGAACATGTAATGTCAAAACCTACAATGGACAGGTTATAGCAAGAATAAAACATGTATTGTCAAACCTACAATATGCATCATGTAATGGAAGATAAATCGATAAGGAGTGGTATGTTAAGTGTGTGTTCAGTATTTTATAGCACACATGAGTTAAGCATTTCAAAAATAACAAGACTATCAATGTAATAACTTGTATCATGGTAATAATACAAAAATTCTTGCAAAGACTTATTTCTCTAGGCAATAATCATTTGTCAGTTCACGAACCCCTCCTCCACACCTAAGTATTGTGACACCTCACAATCAAAAGTATAGGAAACTAGTCAGTATCCCCCAATAGCCGAAGATTTATAGTATGTCAAGTGTAGAAATAAATTTCACAAATTGGTCTGATGAGACAGTTAGGAGATGGCCCCACCTATAGGATAAGAGATCCTATATATAGATAAGAAGAGGTAGGCAAGAGAGTTTCAAGATAGTCTTAGAGCTATTTCCCAATGGCAAGTTTATGGATTTCATTAACCTTAGCTTAACCACACATACTTCATGTCAGCTTTGTTTGCAAGTAATGTCATACATCAGGACAAGTTAAAATTTATTATTTATTTTTTTGTTAGATTACCATCCTCGCTAAGTAGAATGCCCCACTGTCAGTAAGCTTGTTCAGTACTCCGGCGGGTTTACCTAGTCATACCATAGGCCGGTACCCACTTCCACCAGACCTGTTCAGTATACCAGCAGGTTAGCCTCTTAAACCCTCAGAGACTGACCCTCCATCTTTTTAAAATTTTAGTATAAGATTGCTTTATGCAAGAAGATGGGGGGACAACTCTGAAAACAACTTTTTCTTTCTCTTTTTTTTTTTTTTTAATTGGGATGGTATTTATGTTAGAGGATGAATTTCTGTTATTTTATTAGTGATTGTCCCGATGTAAGGGGTACTTAAGCGGATGTGGACTATCTAAAGATCTGACATAATCAAGTTATTTAGTGTGTAGTGGATGGTACCATTGAGAAAGAACATAAAGGCATCTATAGGCTCAACTCACTTTCTTCTTTTGTAATTATTGTGATGTTTCCATGATTAACTGCTAATTAGACCTCCTTGTTACTCTTTGATAAAGACACTTGACTCACTTACTCAGTTTTCTTGGAAAACCTGTATGAGAGACCTCTAGGCTTGATGGTTACGGTGTCACTTCCTTATTTAGTGGTGAAGGTTTTCAAGAGAAATTGCTTCTTAATATGCCTTAAGAACAAGAAGGTGAAAATCTTTGCAAAAACATGGCTAAATACAACAAGTCATTATTCATTTGATGCTTAGCAGACAACAAGGTCCAAGTGTAACAATGTTTTTGAAGAAAATCCTTCTTTTCTATTTCCTTGGAATTGTCTATCCTTGGTGATATAAATACCTACAAAGATCTCTAAAACTGTTTGCAAAATCCACACTCTAAAATATAATAAACTAAGGAGATCAATGAGATCAAGTCATAGGAACATGTATCTCATAGTTGTTTTATTAAAAGAAAATGTAAAATGAGGTTGCATTAGACTTCTAAGATAAACTAACAACATGCATCTTTCATTTACTATCCTACCCTACCTAAAAAGAAAGGGAAAATATTTATTCAAGTGTAAGAACTCTTCCAATGTAACCATGTGCAGAGCAAGATAAGAAGCATACTCATATCCATATATGAAAAATTTACCACAGTGATTACCTAGATATGAAGAACCAAGCAACCTACTTGTTTTGGCATCAGAAGGTGTTGAAGAAGAGAATAGTATTGTGGCTTGATGACCTCTTGAAACCAAATTTCAATGTAATCTTGATGTTCATCAATAGTAATTTCTATACTCTCCTTCATCATGCTATTCAGATCCTCTTCTTCTCGATGATTGATTTCTGAAGTACATGAAGGATCTGCTGAGATGGATGTTGAGAACTCCTCAATCTTAGGTCTTAATGATTTCTCTCTATTGGATGTAGTCCATAATTTTTCAGTGTCCTTTGCATTTTGGCAAGGAAAATCATTTTGTAGCTCATAGGACCTTGACTCTTCTAATATTTCTGGAGAGGTAGACAAGTTCTTGGATGCTGACAAAATATGTTCTTCTCGAAAAGAAGAAATCCTAACTGGTGCTAGGATTTGATAAAGTTCCCTCAAGCTAATGGTTGCTTCTGAGTTCATATTTCCATTTGATAAAACTTGGTTCACACAAAGATGATGTCCAAAAAGTTAGGATCTCCCGATGGTGGTGTAAAAGAAAAGGTTGTATTTTTTGGTTCCGTGTAAGGCTCGAGTGGTCTTGCCTCCTGTCCCAATACTCTACTGCTTCAAATTTTTTTTCTATAGTGCTCCCTATTTTAGTCTCTTTTAGAGACTGCTTTAGCTCTTTCGGTTGAGCTAGCTCCTATTTTTTGGTATTGGTCTGTGGAGCTTAAGAGTGGAATGTTCCTTCCCCCAAAGAGATAGGAAGGAACCTTGTCTGAAAGGTCTGATTTAGATTTAATGTATCTACCTTGTGGTTCTCTAGGCCTATTCATAAAAAGAAATCAAAAACAAAAGAAAAAGCTACCATTTGGTTTCTAGCTCTATTCATGAAAGAAAACAAAAACAAAAACAAAAACTGCCATTGGGTTTGGGGGAACCTGCTATAGCAGATGCGCAGGTTCTTACCTCTCGTCTTAAAGTTCCCCCGCCACCAAGCTAATGCTAAGGTCTAAGGATGATCTATTTCCTAACTACTTCTTACCTTCAGACAACTCCCCGGCAACGACGCCAAAATGTTAGGTGATTTATATGTACTAAAAAAGACACTAAAATACCCTCAATTTAAATTATCAACCTGGGGTAAGTAAACTTAGAGTTGTAGCAAAATATATGCCAAACGTAGAAGGCTGGTAGGAGTATGGTCTAACTAATGAAGGTAGATATCTAAGGTTGATCTTATTAAGAAAAACTATCGAATAAGTAAACCCTACTAAGCAATTGGAAACTAGGTAACCTAAGTATCTTTTGTCCAAGGATCGATGGATAGTTCCTAAGAAAGAAAGTAAAAACCCTATGTAAAGCAAACTAGCTCAACAATAAGAAATAAACAACTATCTAATCATATCAATAAGCAAATGACGAAAGAAAACTATTTTAACTTGCCAACCTACATTCAATGAGCAACTACCCTATGAAAGCAATTAAATAAGCAAGTAAGTAAAAGCACCTATCTAACCTATTAAAGCAAATAGACAAGTAAGAAAAGACACCTAACTAATCTATTAAAGAAAAAGACAAGTAAGCAAAGACAACTATCTATCCTACTAAAGCAAATGGACAAGTAAGCAAAGACTTCTCATTGAACAACGATCTAGACTAAGAGGCAAGTGGACTAAATGCCTAATGAAAAACTATTTCTAATGTGTGAAAGGAAATCTAAATGCTCAATGCAATGCAAGAAAGGAAATCTATTCTATTGAAAGCAATAAAGGAAACTATCTCTTCTATGAAAACAAGAAACTGTTTTCTAATCTATGAAATTCAAATGCATTATATACTAATATAAGAAAACTTATGCTATACAAAATTCAGTCATTAACTACAACTTGAAATTGCAATCTAAATCTAAGAAAGAAATTGCATAACATAAACTAAACTAGCTCTATCTTAATAACTCAAATTGCAAAAAGGAAAAATACTCATAAACAGAATTTAAAGACTATTTCAGCATATGACAAGAAAGCAACTAAGCAACTAAATGACGAATTAAATAAATAAAACTAAATGGCAACTAGAACAACAAACTAGAATTGAAAACTAAAGACTAATGACTATCCATCCACCGAAACCTCGTTAAAGAAAACATAAACTCAAATTTCTGTTTTATTCTATTTCAAACTTTGTTTTAAACTAGATTCTACAATCATAAATCAAAGCATAATCTAAAATATAAATGCATGTGGGGTTAGTGTATGAGTTTGCAAACTCGTTCCTAATTATAAAATCAATGCATATTAACAAAAAGCCTCCATACTAACCTGCAAAAGAGAATTAAAATAGTTAAACTACAACAACAAATTAAAGAAATGAAGGAAGAGTTCATGTACAGGAAATAAAGAGACATCTAAGCTATGAAATGCATAAATAACATAGAGAATAGTTACCAGACTAATGGTGGCCCCCCTAGAAATTCGTGGTCACCTCTGAAATGCACACCACGAGCTCAACAAAATGATTTCACCATTAAAACTTGAAAAACGTAGTCTTATACAATTTTAGCAATTGAAAAATGCAAAAACAAAAGAAACTATTTTTATCTCTATCCTCTACTTTGTCTACTGCTCCTTAGCTATTGTATGACCACCATGGTGGTATTTATAAGATTTACACACCAAGTGGTCGACCACAGGAGGTTCAAACCACTTCTAAAATTGGTAAATTTCATTAATGGTGCCCTAACTGCCGAAATTGAGTGAGCCAATAATCGCCTTCTTTGGACAACTGAAATTGAGTTGTCTTGAGCTTAGTAGCTAGAGGGGGAGATCATGAAGAAAACCCATGTGCCCGATTTGTCCATCACTGGACACCAATGCCATAACCTCCAACTCGCCTTGTGTTTTTGTGTAATACTGGGTGATGGAACGAGTGTCGGATCGAGTGCTGGAACAAGTGCCAGAACGAGTGTCGGAACTAGAAAATGGTGAGTTTTTTCCCTTATGTCGATCATACCGATTTACCATAAAAAATTTCAAAAAGCTCCTTTAAAATATGAAAACACGCATATGTACATATGGAAAAAGTGTATAATAATGTCATGAAAATGATCATATCTCGGGCCCAACATTACCCCCACACCTAAGATTTTGCAGGTCCCACTGCAAACAAAAAAGAAATTGCCCTTTATGACTAAACTTGTGAAGGAGGGGGTGGATTAGCTTTAGAAGATTCTCCCTCTTTCCTGGGGGATTTTTGAATTAGGTTTTTTTTGATGTTTCAATGCATCCAGGGACTATTATTGGTGACCGTTAATATCATCAACCTAATGCTATAGAGAATTCATCTCGTCTTGTAGGACAACACTATTATGGCGTAAATGACAACTCAATGTTTCATGCTCTCTAAGTTTGAACTGGAGGGTTTGGAGTTTTTGGAGGCTACTGATGACATGTGAGGAAGCCTTGAAATTTATATTATACCCTTTATCCTTTAAACCATGCAAAACAACAATTTTACCTCTGCAAAATTAGTTCCAAAAGTGACTTCCCATAAACGCAACAATTCTGGCCTGGCGAATTTATGAAAAATAGGTATCAAAGTGACACCTGTAACTACAATAAAGTAAACCCTGTGTAAAAATGGAGAGAGGTTTTTTTTTTTGATTATGTTATTGACAAAAACCTCTCTTTGTTTTCAAAAATTCACTTTCAGTTGTTAGGAAACCATGAAAAGCAAACATGTATAAAACAAAAAAAACAGAGTATTTTATTTCCTGAAAAACTAGGACTCTAAGAGAATTGAATATATACAAAACCATAATGTATATTTAGAAACTGAGAGAGGTTTTTGTTTTTCAATATGTCATTGGTAAAAAATTCTATTGGTTTTCAAAACGTCACTTCCAGTTGTTAGGAAAACATGAAACGGAAATATGACTAAAACAGGAAAAACAGAGTGTTTTATTTTTTGAAAGTATAGGTCTCTAAGATGATAGAATATATCGCAAACCATAAAGTATATTCAAAATCTGAGAACGGTTATTGTTTTTTGGTATGTTGTAAAAAAAAATTCTTACATATTTCAAAATTACATTCCCATTTGTTCAGAATCTCAGCTTGAAGTTGGTTACTCAAAACTTGTAGAAGCGCAGCGTGCTCTTAGCAGAAGCGCAACATGGTCTTTGATAGGGATTTTGGAGGCCTTCCCAGAGGATATTTGGGATGAAATTGGTATGGGTGGAAATTTTATGATGTCTTCTACACAATGGAACCATCAAGCACTTCAAATGGCTTCTTCAAACCTCTGAAAAACTATCTTGAAGTCAAGTTGTCCAAATGTGCAGAAACCCTCCTATAGATATTGTATTTGGGGGATTTATCTCAAATGATAACACATGTGCATAAAATGAAGGAGGTTTTTGTTTCTTGGTCTATGATTGAAAAAAACCTCTTTCACTTTTTTCAAATTCATCTTCCTTAATTCAGAAACCAATTTCGAAGTAGAACTTTGACGAAGACAATTATCTGAAAATTTATGACAAGGAATGATGATATGACCACGATGAAGATTTATGGCCTTGGATGAGTGGAAGGAGTAGTATTGACACCTAGACACACCAATGACAATTTTACAACCAAGATATGTCAAATTGTATTTGAGAATTTTATTTTGAAAACATAACAATTTGACCTAATAATCCTATCAATCACATGAAAGAGTAAATTTGATCACTGGTGACTAACAGAACTGACAAATACTAATAAAAGGCTTGTTTTGTACTGGTAGGCATGGTGAATAGGAGAATTGTTATTGTCTATCATTAATATTTAACAATTCAAACAACTGATCCTCTTTTCATAAGATTGGAATACTGATGACAGTTAGTATTTAGCAGTTGTAATCATTATGTATTTATCACAAAGAGTAGTTAAGTATAAGCAATCTTCTATAGAATAAACATAAAAATGCATAGGAGCTTATAAACTGCATAATGATGTCAACAGTATATAATTTAGCATACCAATACAAACAACTGCTGATATAATATCCCAAGACTTTGTAAAAAGACAATATGATGGAATTTTGACAGAAATCCTACTTCCTCTTCTCATTGATTTGCTATAAAAATGGGCAATGCTTAACATTTTTAGATTAGGAAAAATGCCCCCAGAATGAAGATATGGAACGTCCTCATGCCATGAATTAGCAATAGGCTTCTTGGTCTTTTTTCTCGATGAGTCTGCGAGGGTATCAACAAGTTTCTTGGACTTTTGGTCTGGTAAAGGAATAGCTTGAGCATGAGGGTTTGGGTGGAGTAACAGTCCCTATATCAAGAGTCTTCTTGCTAGTCTTGATTGTAATATGAGGGTTTACAAATTGGTAAATGAACTCATCCCACATTTTCTTCCATTTTTCCAACTCGGAGAAGACAAGTAGTTTGATAAGGTCATGGTGAAGTAGGTTGTTGTGGGGATTGGTTACATGTTTCCTTATTTGGGAAGACATATTTTCTAGACTCTTCAAGAAGTAAAAGGGAAAGTTACAATGGCTTATTGAATGAAAAGTGAGCTAATAATTGAAATTGATAGGCTTTAAAGATGGAATATCTACCGTCATATGTAATCAATTGGGTGATGACTATGAGAGGGTTGATTAGATCCTCTTTTATCCACTCCTTGGAGTATCCCTTAGCTCCAGAGATGTTTGGAAATGTTGTTTTGAAAAACTTGTTATAGCTTTCTCTGGGAAACTGGTGGTGTTTAAATCAGCGGTCTCCAACTCTTGGGAGATTTGTGGCTGAGGGAATTGATTCCTCATAAGCCACGAACATAGTGAAGAGGAGCCTAGACCTGGTTCATGGAGCGTTTACCGATAATAAGGTTGTAATATTTCCAATCTTCATTTTGAGTAAAAGAGTTCTTTCCTATCCCAATACATTGCGTCTTTATATATTTATTGATTCTAACATACCTCGACCTCCAAATCCGAGGCATTACACTGACGAGATTTCATATGCATAAACTATCATACTTATTTCATTAAAAATAAACATCTACTTTTTGTTAACATACACAAAATTATGTGGAAGCATACAGTAAATAAACACGTGTAACATACAACATGTAATTAAGCATGTATAAAATTACTTATCTGTTTAATAAGCCCACTAACTACGTGTAGAACTTTCACGAACCTCCCAGCCTTAGACCACACTACTCCAAGCTATCATCAGTGGGTCACCCCCGAGTTGGGACTAAACTCCACCTAGGGTAAAGGAAATCCTAAGCTAGGTTGAGGTTACAAAATCTCCAGGAAGGATTCTTTCCCCAGGATTCCACTCACGTCCACAAATTATAGTCCCTCATTACCCACATGCATGTACCACCCTAGGGAGTGTGCCCCTTCTCTTCTCAATATTCCTTTGGCTACCCCACTCCCCTTCTATGGATTTAGGAAGAGGCTGAACAAGAAGTCTCAGAGCACTACAATTATTGTGAGGATCCCTCTGGAAAAATCACTTCCCCAACAATCTCTCTCACCTGGAGAGAGTTTCTCATAGGCCTGATGCAGGTATTCTTCCCACATGGCCTCTTTGTTATCCCAAGTGGCATCCTCGGTACCGTACCAGGTCCATTGGACCTTTACAAGCTCAATGGATCAATTTCAGATCTGCTTTATTTTCTGGTCCAAAATGAATATTGGATGCACTTGAAAAGTGCCTTCTTTCTCCACCTTCTACTTCAATAATGTGTGATTGAAACTCTTTGTTCTTGTTTCTCAAGGCTACATATATCCTTAGAACACTTCAGCCCATGTCCTCCACTATTTCGTCTTTCTGTACATTGTGGAAAACTCTCACTTTGTCACTTTTGTGTGGACAATCTCTATACATATGATCTCCTTTACAGCCCCAACATTGAATGGGTGTCTTCCTTGGCATTTTCCCACCTGCCTCAGTCACTATGGGCTCCCTAGGGGTTTTTTGTCCCTAAGAACTATTTCTGAAGAAGGGTGGATTGTTCCCCTTCTTCCTCTACTCCATATTGAATTTCTTCGTGTCTTCCCAATCTCTTTGGAAGGTAGGATTTACCTTATGTTGATCGTATAAGAACTTAGCTCGCCTTATGGTTTCCTCCAAGGTTTTAGGATCATCATATTGGATTTTATCGCTGATGAAATATGGAATCCCACTCAAGTATCTTTGGATCTTAACTGTTTCATCTTTGATAAAGGAGACATACTTCAACAGTTATAAAAATCTCCTTTCATACTCATCAATGGTCATGCTTCCCGGTTTGAGTTCAAATAACTATTTCATATTTCTTGTACTCTCCATCAAAGGTAGGAGGTTTGATCTTGTTCATTTCTCCTTTCAATTCATCCACCCCAGACCTGGTACGATGCTTCCTGGAAGGGGATGGAATTGAGTTTCTATGCTCTCTCCTATTGAAATTTCCTTGGGAGTGACGGTGATGTCTGCTACCACTCCTTGATCTTATTTTCTCCTCAAGGGTCATGTGGCTTCTCGATTTGCTGGAGCCCCTCTCCTTATCCAAATTATTTTCAATTTTGTCCAGGCTCTGCATTAACTTCACATTGAAGTATTCCTACTTCTCTTTGGATTTCATAATTATTTCATTATCAACCTTGTGACTCTAGACATCTTTCTGCAAATTTCTAATCATCTCTACCATATTCATGTTATCATCCTTTTCTTCTCCATGTCCATTGGATTTTGTTCCTTCAACTCCCAAATGGAAATGCATTCCCCTGATCTCATCTTCTTGAATGTAAGCCTCTTATGCATCATCAATATCTCTTCACTTGTGATAAATCTATTATGTTCTGACAATTGTTAATTCTGCAAAAATGTGTAGCCAACAGAAGCTTGTCAGGCTAATTGATTCAACGATTTTATAAAAAACAACATGAACCATTTTGGTTCAATAACCTATCAGACTTATTTCATCTAATTTTTTGAGTATTTTTCTAATCAATACCCTTTTCTGGGTGAAAAACTATGTTTTGTTGTCCCATACCTTTCCAATGACTGCTTCCTTGCTCAATTCTGAGCTTTGAGCAGAAAGTTATGGACCTTTAAAAATTGTGTTTTTTTTTCTCCGTTGCACTCCTTGTGCAACTGATCTCTTTTCTCTGAGCTAAATTTCTCTTAGATATTTGTTGGATCCTATCATAAAGTTACCAGACCTTCTTTTCTTCTTTAGGTGCAGGCCCGTACAATTTGGGACCCCGCAAACTCCTTCTCTAAGCCTCATTTTCATCCTTAAAAAAAAAAATTCAGGCACTAGCCCTTTTTCTTTGGTCCTCAATCACATGTGACCAAGTGCTAGAATATAGATGCTTATCCAGAGCCTAGGGAACTACGGGGCTCTATAAATTCAGGCTTCGACGATTTCTCCTTTTGCACAACACAAAACCCCTAGACCACCGAACTGGTGAACTCATTGTGTAGTACACCTTCGAGACCTTATTATAAGTGCCCTATGTTTAATATGATAACCAAGGGATTAAATCTCTTACCCGATGTTATGAACAAAGTATTATACGTGTTCTAATCTCGTTAATGAAAAAGAAAGCTGTTGATCTATCAATCACTTTAAGATCGATGGTCCTGGACGATTGTAGAACTCGAACATGCTCACAATTTAACAACAACCCTGACTTCCGCAATGGAAAGATGTGCAATGGAGTGGAAGTCAACTCCCATCGTTGATCTTCCTCCGGATGGAGATCTACGATCTCGGTTTATTGCACGATTTGAAATACCCCCCTCGTTAATTTTCCTTTGGAATTCCGCAATCATTCTTGTTCATTGATCTATTCCTCATAGATCTAACGGTCACAGTTATGTCATTTTTTATCTGGCCTTTCCGAACTTCTGAAACTTCTAGGTTCCACTTAGTAAAATTATCATCAATTAAGGTGGTGACACATGGCCCCACCATCGAGTGACACGTTTCGGATCATTGTTGGTTCAATAGGTCCTATCAAAAGTACAAAACTAGATGACATGTGTCATGCCTAGAGGAGGTCCACGTCACCCCAGGTGACATCATCATGCCACATCAAAATCCATCATTCTGGTACTTCGACATTTCGGGCTTCGGGATATCCTACTCCTGCACACTCTATAACTCCCGAATACCAGACTGACATGTTAGAAATAATAGTTATTCTTGTTTAACCATGGACAATATAACAATATTGTCACCCAACCATAGGTTGAATCCACCCATGAGTACCTTAGTCTTGATAGAGAATAATTCCAGAAGAAAAACCTAGGCCTAATAGCCAATCAAGGTAGTGTATCAATCTCCAGAGTTAGCACACCAAGCCGAAAGTCCAAACCATAACCAAGAGAAAGTCCAAGACTAAAACTGAAAATACAAGTTGTAGTGGTTGCAACTGCAGCTACTCTCCAGACTTGCACACAATTGAATTCTTGCAGTTGTGATCTGTGTGTGTCAAATGATCTCATGTGTCCTTTATTTATACTACTCCCCCTTAGCTGTCTGGGCCGAATTCTCATTCTGGAGGCTAAAAACTCAATATTAAATATTTCCTTTAGTCTACTTGTCTTCTAGGGTTATGTCCAATGCTTTAGGGATTCTGCTTGCTTCCTAGAATATTCTATTCTTGTTAGGGTTACACGCAGAGGTTAATACCTCCCACATCTACCATAATATCAACACTCCCTCCTAGTTAGGGAGGTATTGAAGGAAATGGTCTTGAGAACAAACATCATTCAATCGATAACATCATCATAGCCATACATGATATCTCATGATTAGATCATGAGCACCATCATCATTGTAAGTATCATCTGATAGCATTAGATACATCATCTCTCAAAGCTAGACTCCATCTGAGTAATCAAGCATGATGTTGAATAAGTTACTCACTCCACAGAGTGATACAAGAATCATTCTTCTAATTTGGACATATGTCCTAGAAGAACAATTGTTCCAACAGATTTTGGAAGCCATACCATTGGCTACAAGGACTATTATTCTAATTTGGACATACATACTAGAAGAATAAATGTCCTAGACCATTTTCTGCCTAGAGAATGTCTGTCCACCAACACACTGACTATTCAGCTAGTTGGTAATCATTTCCAACACTACTGATAGTATTCATGGAAATCAGAACAACGACATTCAATAGAACACAACTGTGTCTATCCATAGTAGTACACAACTACTATCCATAGGTACAAAACCACACCAAGTATCACACGATTACTTAATCAGTGACACATAGTCACAACCAGTGGAACACATCCACCACAGTAGCATACATCTACTATCCATAGATATACAGCCTCCACAAAAATCATATCATCTGATATCAACCTGCATAAAACAATATCATGATATAAACTGAGTCATCAGGGCCATTCTTTGACTCACATTTGTGAGATATGGAAGAGCATATTCCCTCAGGAGGTAAAACATCAGCCATGGGATATCTAGACTATTCTTCTAAATCATAGAAGAATAAATTTCCATGATTTCTAAGCTTGGACCATTCACCTAACTAGGCCATTCCTCCGACACTAATCATAGTGCAACCTGGAGAGAATAAGTATGCCCTAGGGAATGCCTATCCCTGATTTTTGAACCTGGACCATTCACCTAACTAGGCCATTCCTCCAACACTAATCATAGTGCAACTTGGATAGAATGATTCTTCCCTAGGGAATGAATGTCCAGACCATTTCCTAATGGAAATGAATGTCCTGCACCAACCTCCAAAATGGACCATTCTTAGAAACTTCTCACAACTGTAAACTTCAAAAGAATGACCGCCCATCGAGATAGACCATTCTACTTGACCACTACTCAGAGTGAATGCTAAGAAGAATGATTTGCCTAGACCATTCCCCCACATGGGCCACAAGGGAATCTCTTTATATGGTACATCAACAATCTATCAAACCATTTTCATTATGAAAATGACTGTCCAATCTGGACCATTTTCTGAACTAGAAAATGCTTGTCCGTTAGAAATCTGAAACCACTTTCAGAACTGGAAAGGAATTTCTCATCTCGAACCATTTTTCAAATTGAAAAATGACTATCCATAAATCAATAACATATCAGTGCTCCCTCCCAACCTAGGAGTAATATCTTCCTTTTTCAATAAGGAAGTTGTCTCCACGAACCCCATCTTGTTTCTTAAGTATGCAAACAATTCATCTTGGATAGAGGCTTTATCAAAATATTTTCTATCTTCTCATCAGTGGAGATACATTGGAGAAACACTTCTCTCTTATGGAGTTTTTCATGGAGAATATAATGCTTGATCTCAATGCACTTCGGTCTATCATGGAACATTTATTTTCTCTGAAGGATTTCACATAGCTCTGATCATTACAATATATCATGGTTGAATTCGACACTTTTGTTTCCTACTAGCTCATGACATCATGGAAAATATCAAACTGAAACATATCTAAGTAGCACTTCTTCTATCATCATGAGAGTTTGTCATGGATTAGAAATCCATCATCCCAAACTTTTGAGTAACCATTCTGATACACTATCTCTGTCATAGATATTTTTCACCACTCTTCTTCTATGCATGAGAGGCTCTACACCAAGTTGTTTGAATTCATAAGTCTTTCATACATTGTTCTTCATGACAAGTTCAATTTCTTCTGCTTGATTGCTTCTAGTGGGTTCAAACCAAGATGGTAGTCTTATGATTCTTGGTATAATAACTGGTTGTTCTGGATTTTCTTTCTTTCTTGGAATATTCATGTTCTTCCTCATGTATCTTTATCTCTTGGGTCCATGGATTCTTCTATATGCCCTGAAGACTACAACTTCTTCCTTTTCGACAGATGAAACATTGTATTTTTGACATATCCTTCTCTTGATTTGGTTTCTTCCTTGAGTCAAACTTCTTCTTATTCCTGAATTTCTTAAACTTTTTTGTGTATGCTTGATCATAATCTTTCCTTTGGAATTTATCTTTTGTGATAATCCTTGATTCTTCTTATGCACAACAAGTCCAAAGTTATTCAAATGTGGGATATTCCTTTCTTGTGTTCATGATTGTGGAAAATGCATCCCAATGTCTTGGGAAGGCCATTGAGTACCATATTTACCATTTCCTTCTCTAAAATGATTTCTTCAATATCTTGTAGTTGATATATTAACTAAGATATTCTCACAAAGTATGATTTTATGCTTTCATCATCAATCATTTTCATGTCACGAAGCTCATTCTTCAGACTCATTACTTGTCTAATGTTTCTGACTGAGAAGAGATTAGTTAGGGCATCATACATCTTCTTTGATGAGTCAAGATGATATATGTAGGGTATCAAGTGGTATTTTACAGAGTCCACTATGATACTCATAGAATTGATGTCATTGTCCTTGAACTTATCCATAATTGCAACATTTTGAGGTTCCTTCTCTTTTCCTTCTTCAAACTATGGTTCCACAATCTTTTTTTTCATGATATCCAACACTTTATTCTTGGCAAGGATGAGGTCAATCCTTGTCTTCCATTCTCTGAAGTTAGAAGCCCCTTATAACTTGTTTTTTGACTTCATAGAGTAAGTCATGATTGCTTTGACTTGGTCAACCTTTGACTTTGACAAAAAAATCAAACTTGACGTTTGAACTTGCTGAGAGTACCAGGAGGTGCTCTAGGCTAGGGAGAACTAGGCTATCCATAAATTAGGTCAATATATTCAC
Source organism: Picea engelmannii (assembly GCA_009831015.1). Taxonomy (NCBI): domain Eukaryota; kingdom Viridiplantae; phylum Streptophyta; class Pinopsida; order Pinales; family Pinaceae; genus Picea; species Picea engelmannii. The sequence continues at coordinate 75,345 of ML787469.1, read as the reverse complement.
TTAAGGTGCCTTAACAAGAGGTTTAGGGTTTCATTGTTGCAACAAAAATTGACAATAACTACAACTGTAACTGAGAAAAATCCTCCCTATATATCTTCTAGCGGTTAGACTGTTTGAAGATAGTGTGGGCCCATAACCTGTTAGAAAGAATAGGTTTGCTCGTTTAACCATAGAAAATATGGAAATATTTTCACCCAAACATAGGCTGAAGCCACCCCAAGCACCTTAAACTTGACAGAGAATAATTTCAGAAGCAAACCCTAGGCCTAATAGCCAATGAAGGTAGCGTATCACTCTCTAGAGTTAGCATACCAAACATAAAGTCCAAACCATAAACAAGAGAGAGTCCAAGATTGAAACTGAAAATAAAAGTTGCAGTCAATGCAACTACAACTACTCTCCAGACTTGTGCACAACTAAATTTATGCAGTTGCGAGATTTGTGTGTCAAATGAGCTCTGGCATCCTATATTTATAATACTCCTCCTTATATTTTTGGGTCGACTTCTCATTCTGGAGGATAAAAACTCAATATTAAATATTTCCTTTAGCCGACTTGTCTTCTAGGGTTATGTCCAATGCTTTAGGGTTTCTTCTTGCTTCCCGAAATATTCTATTCTTGTCAGGATTACATGTGGAGGTCAATACCTCCTGTGCCTAAGATAATATAAACACGACGACCTATTGAATTGGTTTTTCTTCAGAGCTCTGACGCTCCTGCGCTTTGGAGCTTAGTAACTCCAGGATTCGAATGTTTTTGTTGTTGATCACCATACAATAAATCAACAAACTGCTTCCTCTCTTTAACCAATGGCCACGATCAACTTTGAGACTCCAAGATTTGGGATTTGTGGACTAACCAAATTCTCAACCCTTGTGGAGTGCCAAGTCTCTGGAATAATGGATCTATTGTCGTGTTTCCTCTCTTGATCAATGATGAGCATTTACTCAGCTCTTTAGAGCTTCAGGGGTTTCATATTCATCACAATTCATTCCTTCTAAACGTTGAATTGATGAACTTACTGATCTCCTTTGCTTGATTGTCAAATAATGTAGTGACACGTGGCCCCACCGATGGGCGACATGTGTCAAGTCCCAAATGGTAACAAGGAAATATGTAAATGGTACAAAAACAAGTGACATGTGGTAGGCTTGGGGTAGGTCCATGTCACCCTATGTGACGTCATCATGCCACATCATATTTGACGCTTTGATACTTCAAAAATTCAGGCTTGGGGAGATTCCACTCCATCCCACATTATAACTCCTGAATGTCGAACTTCCGAACAGGTCCACATCACTCCTACACTCCGAGACTTCGATATACTTCCCCACACTACACCAAAAATCCCCTAAACGTTGAATTACTAAATAGTATGATCTAAGGATACATGTCCTCAAACAAGAACGGTCCATATTAACTCCAGAGTTCGGGACTTAGAGACTTCAGGAGTGTTATCACTGAAAATTCGTTCGCAACATTGCACGAAAATGGTTATATAAACACATCAATGCCAACAACAATCACTCCAGCTACAACACTGAAATTCATTCAAAAGGAAAAAACTATACAAATTGGGTCAAAAATTGAAATGCACAGATTCACCAAAGGAAGCACACACATAGTGTGTAGTGTGCGCGGGCCAACACAACCCTCAAAGCGCACAATGCTCTAAGTGCATGACTGTGTACGCTAAAATCAGTGTAATTCTATGAACAACACATTTATGGATCTTTTCGGCCCCTCAAACACTTATGGACCAACCCCCAACATGATTTGACCCTCATATCTGAGAGAAATTTGAATGGGAGGTTGGTCAAGGACTAGAGGGATCCCTAAAATGCCCCTTATTCACACTATGAACCAATTACATTTTTCCATGTATGCATGTTATAAATAAGAGCCATGGGTGCACTAAGAAACCAAGATATTCATAGTGTTTTTATGCTGCAAGAATTCTCCCTTGAGAATCCTCTTTTCTCTTTGGAGCCTTCAAGCACCATTGCAATAGGCCAATCCACTCACCTCTTGAGGGAATAGGCATTGTTGTTCTTCACCATTTTCCATTTCTTCCATTATATGAAGAGATCTCCATTAGGGAACTCAAGATACCTCCCAAGGAGGAAGAGGGGAATCATAAGTCCCTATTTTTCTCTACGGTGTTTTGCCTACTAATCTATTGATCCATTGGTAGCATTATGTTGGTCATTGCTTGATTTCATGGTTCTAAGTTTCTCATGATTTCTAAAAAGTATTTCTTAGTTGTTTTAGTTTATTTCTTTGTTTATATATGTGTTTGGCTTGTTTAATCCACTCACAAACTTTTGTCTTGTTTAGCAGGCTCATCTAGACATGCAAGTGTTGTTGTTTTGCTCACCCAAGTGACAAAACCAACACAACAGATTGGCGACCATACTAGGGATCGGTATCAAATTCCTCCCTATTTGAGCTTATAGAGAACTTAATTTTGATTTTTTTTTACTGTAGGTACCAAAACTGGCCTAGCCCAACCTGCCAAAGTCAAAATCTAGAGTTGGGGAAGGAGTATTTCACTTGGAAATTTCTCCCCCGACACGTGACAAGAAGTGCGTGGATTTTCTTGCCCATATATGTGGACTTTGTGCATTGTGCATGCAAAATGATTCTTTACACTATGCATCGTGCTCCCACTGCACACCTGTCAGAGTTGTAACCCGTGCATATCTCCATTTTTTCAAAAATTGTAAGGGTTTTTATGATGATTTGAAGGCCCCTAGCCTTCAGATTTGTTTTTTCATGCACTTTGTAAGACAACTAAACTCCACCTAGAGTCCTTTCCCATATGAAAGGTTAGCTAATATAGGCACTTAGGGGGTAAAAAGAACCAACATTATCCTCTTTTTCTTTGTTTCCACATGGATGGCTTATTTGGCTTGTAAAATTTTAAGTTGAGATTATGTCTTTCATACATAAATCAATTACATTGGGACTAGAAGTTAACTTTTACCCTCAAGTATGCTCTTCCCTCGCAACCTAATGTGATCTTGGGAATGAGAAAGGTGGTTAAAGGGACATTTAATCTCCCTTAGCAAAAATATTTGAGAGAGGACAAAGCCCCCCTAGGGTTCCTCTTATTTTTTTTTAAATCATCTTAAAGTTTTGTAAGGGCCCATACATTCCCACATGTTGCAAACTTAGGGTAGTTTCTTAAAATTTCTTTCTTAGTTTAAATCACAATCTAGGGAAGTTTAAAGATCAAAGTAATGGGCCCATACATTCCCACATGCTTGCAATCTAGGGTAGTTTCAAATCTTTCTTAGTGTAAACAATATTTAGGGAGTTTAAAGGATTTGTAACAGACCCATATGTCCACATTTCTAGTTATTTAGGGCTTTAAATATTCCGCAAGGTTGTACCAAAGACACTTAGTAAGCTAGGTAAAAAAGATTTGTAAGGACCACAAGAAGTCCACATGTTACAATCTCACACTTAACTTATTAAAATCTTGGCACACTTTTTCACTTGCTTGCACACAAACCCACTCCTCACACACATATTTTCTACTTTGAATAGTGGAGGTTGAAGTATGTTTTCTCCGAAGGAATTCTGAAACGTCCCACTACTTGTTTGGAAATTATGCACACCCATTTAATTAAAATGAGATTGGTTCACACCCCCAATCTCTCAACTCACCACATCTAATTTTTTTCTAAAAACACACTAAGTTTTCCTCCATAGGAGGTGCCAAAAGAATTTTTTTAGTATAGGTAAGATCTCGTGGGTAGGCATCCAAATAACCCCCCGTTATCTGGTTCTCACATTTTCAAACAATAGAAGTTGAGAAATAGGGAACTTTCAAATCCTTCAATTCAAGTGTTCCTACACCATAAGCCAGGGAGATACCCATGAAGGGTTGAAGGCCAAGGTCCAATTTTTTTGTGCATCCCTCGTTGAGTCACCTAACTCTTGGAAGGGCATCCAGCCCATGACCCATTTCTGAGACCGAAAATCTAAATGTCTCACTTTGACCAAGGTACCTAGTGACCAAAACTTAGGATATCTACCCAGGTGGATATTGTGGGCTACAATCGCACCTTGATCATATTTTGTGTGGCTATTCAAAAATATTGCCAGCTCTTTCGGGATATGCACCCTCTACCCCTCATTATAACTTATTATTTCAACCTTCCCTAGTTCCTCTTCTGGTGGCTTCAGACCCCACTGTTGAGTACTTTTGGAAGGCCCAATGCTATTTGAGAGGAAGGATGATACATCTTTTAGGAAAAAATAATTTTTTTTATTGTTCCCCAATGCAGACAAAATCCACCTACCCACATGCTTGTTTATTTTACAGTTGATTTATGTATGATGTCCATTTGATTACATGAAATTGTGAGTTATACTATCTTGTGAAGGTCCAAAATATACAAAACCTCTTGTTCATTTATTTCTCTCTTGTCACCACTTTCACACATTCACTTTGCTATTCATAGACTATAGGGGACCCACCGAATCCCTGTCGTTCCATACACTTGCAAAATCTTCCTCCTATTCTAGGAAGAGTCCCTAGTCTTTCCAACTCACCTCACACCCCCTTGAGTGCTACTATTTTGGGATCATATTTTCTTGGTTCCACTTTTCTTGGGTCCAATTCCCAAGGCCATCCATCCACTAGTTCTCCTTCACAAGGAGGTGGGGGTCAAACTTCTTCTCAAGGGAGAAGTACAACCCCACCAAATCTCTCTCAAGGGACAGGTCCACTACCTTCTCACATGATGGCTGGAACTGATCCTCCACCAAATATCCCTATGCCATACTTGGCATCCCTTAACATTCCTTATTTAACCAAACTCACGAATGATCCCATTTTGCATGATCCCACTTGGCCCAATATGCCTACAAAATTTCCTTCAGATATCCCAAAGTTTGAAGGAAAACCAGGGGAAGATCCTGCCAACCATGTTATGATCTTTCACTTATGGTTCTCTTCCAATGAAATCATGGATGATTCCATCCACTTAAGGTTGTTTCAACGAACTCTCACTGGTTCCTTAGCCAAATGGTATGTGGATGAAAAATTAGGGTTCCATGTGACCTTTGAATCATTGGCCAAAGCCTTTTTGTTGTTTTTCCAACTACCAGTGCATCATGATACTGTATTGGAACTTTTATCTAAGTTCAAACAAACCACTGCTATCCACAGATCTGACCATATCCATGAATGGCATTGACGTTGTAGTTTGTGTAAAGAAGAAACCACCAAAGAACAATTTCTTGATTGGTTTCTCAAATCACTTGTCTTTGTTATTTCCAAGGAGGTAGCATCCACCTTTCCTCAGTCAGAAGAGGAAGCCATCAACAATGCCAAATAGTTCGAACTCATCTACACCCATTCATGTTACTTATACATAGTATTCCCTAATGCATCTAAAATCATACCATTTGGCTAGGACAAACCTAGGATGTCCCACACTGGGGATGGATTGATTGGTTCTATGAACCATATCAACCCTTATGGCCACCCGCCACCTGCTTATGGTGCACATCAACATCCACAACCATATGGAGGGATGTCTTATTACCCTCCTCTCAGTCACCAACTATCATATCATGTAGCACCCCCTCCACCAATGGGTAGAAACTCACCAGTACCCATGATGCGTCCAACCTCTCAACCAAGTACGGTTCCACCTTCTACCTCCACATACAACCTTAGCACTAGTGAAAATGATTCAACTTCCTACATGCCATATGGATCGTCTCCACAAAACAATACATATTTTTATTTTCCTAGTCCTCCACAGCCAGTTGCTCCTCCATCAGGATAGCCATATGCCGACGTTAACTTTGTTCAACCCTCTCCCATTCATCAACTTCAAAATTTTGAATAAATGAATACGGAAAATCTGGCCCATCCACCGAACAATGCCAATAAGAAAGGGAAAAACTGAAACGATTACAACTCAGGACCAGTAAGAAACAACCCCCAAAAAAACCCTCCCATTGGGGGAAACTAGAATCAAGGAAACCAAAACCCCCAAGGGGGAAACAATAACAATCAACCACAAAAAGGGAGGAACAATAACCTCTAGAATAACATCCCTTGTGCTCTCTGTGGTGAGTATGGACATTATACACACCATTTCCCCCAAATTGACAAATTCAAATGGATGAAAGAATCCATGAATGTGCAACATCCTCCATCGCCGCCTACCCCTCAACAGGACCTATAATAGTACTTGCAACAACCACCTTCGGTCGTTTTTCAAAACCCTATTCTACATCAAGGTGTGATGAATACCCAATAGGAGGTACACCCTGCTCCCCCCAAATGGGGTAGTATCAAAACCCAGGTCCCAATCCACTTGGAAATCTGGTTGATCACAACATCCTCTTTACCAGTGAAGAAGAACTTCTTCTGCAAACACGCGATCCCCAATATGGGGTTCCCCCTAAATCTACCCCAACCACCTCGAAAACGGCTCCAGCTACAACCAGAAATCCATTCATGATTCCACTCCCTAACATTGAACCAAACCCTCGCATACCTCGTATGTCGTTACGAAAGAACATACATAACCCTCATGCTAGGGAAACCCATAACTATAGTCTGGTCAATGACCAACACAATATCCTACAACCATGTCTATATTGGAGGTCCTCCAAACCTGTCCAAGTCAATGGAAATCCTTGCTTTCCACCTTGGGGGAAGTCGACCCAACTGATACTCAACTCATAACCTTTGATATAGAAAACAAAGAACCGTGCCACCCCACCCTAGTATATTTCTAGATACTAGTTAAGATCCGAAACATCACAGTTCATCGGTGTATCATCGATGAAGGTGCATCCACATGCATCATGTCCAAAGTCATATGGAAAAAACTTGTCTCACTTGAGCTAGTACCATCTACCATCACCTTGAGAGCCTATGATAATTGACCATCATCCCCTGAAGGGCTCTTCCAAAATGTCCTCGTCGAACTTGGGGGAAAAACTATCCTCATCGACATTGAAGTTATTGACGCCCCACTTGATTACAATATATTATTTGGACGTAGCTACTTGTATGCTATGAAGGAAGTGGCCTCTTTTTTGTTTTGAGCGATGATGTTCCCCCATAACAATAAAATCATCACCATCGACCAACTCACACATTACGAGCCTAACCATTCTGCCAACATTGATAACATTCTCCTTCTTGTCCACACTAACTCATATTATTTTTTGGTCATTGAAATGGGTCACAAAATTTTCAAGGACCCCTCCTTGCTGGGGGAATATCATGGATCACCATCCCTCCTACACCCTTCAACAAAAGTATGTGTAGTGTCTTCTAATGGAACCATTATATGAGACAATAGTCCTCCCACCGAGGCCCCTCCCCACATCGATGTTCCACAAATTGAAGAACCATTACTTCAGGAATTCCCTGAGAACCCCGTTTCACCACTTATCCCATATTCCCCCACCCTCCAGGAGAAAATCCAGGTTTTGGATACAATCCCCCAAGCCATTACCCAAATTCCCTTCTTCTACCCCCCACCTGGAGTTCAAGCATTATAGGTAGCTGTGACCCTTACCCTTCCTAACATGGTTCTTTTCATCCCTTTATGGTATCTTCATCCACCCACTATAGTTCCTCAACCATCTCTCCTTCCTCAGATAGAGGGAATACCGATGCAGATCCCAATACAGGCTCCTACCACACCACCCTCACCCCCAACTACTAGCACCACCACCACTGTTGGGGGAAGACGAAAGAAGAAAGAGCCCACAACTCCACTTCCCCCCTGACTTCAACCCGCTATGGTTTCCCAGCTCTACCCCAATTTCTCCAAACATTAGTCACAGTACGCCAAACCTCTCGGCGAGAGCCCTCTCAACCACCCCTTATTGAGGCCCACATCACTGATATTCGAGATATATCATCATCAATTTTTGTTTGAACAAGGTACCCTCCACAGTATTAGGACATTCACTTTATGTCCAGCCATCCCTTGCACCTTGTATACGATATCCCATCTGCGTCCTCACCACTTAAGGACACCAACACTTTCCCATTGACATTTTCCCCTGTCACCTCCTAGGATCCTATGTATTCTCGCATTTTTCACTGTGACAAAGATATCCTGGAGGAACTCACTACCCCCGATTTCCCATGTAATGGATTCCATCATAGAGCTCCTTTCCTCTCACAGGAGTCCTTTCATCCTCCTACCCAAGCCTCCATGTACTCAATCGAAATGAAGGATTTTATTCCTTCTGGGAATATAGACTGGTTCAACAACCCTATCCCCGCCCCAGATGATTTTGAAGAAGGAAACATGGTCAACATCTCCCCCACCGTCAAAATTGACATTTCCATTAAACCGAGAATCATAGGATAAATCACCATTGGCGCACATGCTACCCTGAACAACTCACGACTTACAAATCTCTCTTTCAAGAATACCGAGATATTTTCTCCTAGTCATATACATATTACAGAGATGCTTGGCCTTGATCCTTCTATCGTTGAACATTGAATTGACACATGGCCTGATGTTTCCCTAGTTCGTTAAAAGAAACGCCCTCTTCACCCATCCAAATTTGTGGCTATCAAAGCCGAAATTGACAAGTTACGTGCTACTGGGTTCATTTACCCCATTGCGTATACTTCATGGGTCTCCAACCCTGTCCTTGTTAACAAGGAATAGGGAACTGTTCACATTTTCACTGACTTTCGTGATCTCGACCATGCTTTTCCCAAACACAACTTTCCAACCCCTTTCATCGACCAAATTATTGATGATTGTGCTGACCATGAGGAACTGTCCTTTATGGATGGGTTCTCCAGCTACAATAAAATCTAAATACATCCAACAAATCAATATAAAACTGTTTTTACTACCCTGTGGGGTACCTTTTCCTATCACTTCATGTCTTTTGGACTCAAGAATGTAGGTGCTACATTCCAAAGAGCCATGACCTACATTTTCCATGATCTTTCTCACAGCATCATTGTCTATTTGGATGACCTCACTGCTCGATCCAAACAGTGAACTCAACATTAAGATGACTTATGCATTGTCTTCCAACGATGTCGTTGTTACACATTATTTTGGTCACCCTGGTGATGCTTCTACAAACATGTGTTCAGGCTCCCAAAAGGATCTTTCTCATGAGAACAGTGATTGGTTTCCTCCTCTACAAAACTTGTTTTTAGAAGGATTTCACAAGCTAGACATAAGACATAGTGCGGAAATGCCTAATTTCTATAGGTTGTCCTAAACTTGGCTTGCAGAGTTTCTGCAGGCTACTCTATAAACAAGGTGTGATGACGTTTGAAGACTATGGAAAGAACGAAGTTCATGAAGGTTCTAGAAGGGAATCTTCTAGAATATGAGGTGGCATCCATATGGTTGGGATCCTATTGGCTTCTCTGAATTGGTGGGATCATCCTAATCTCATTAGACATCTCTCCTTCTCCTATATAATGATGGGTTTCTCATGGAAAAGGTTAAGCAAGAGAAAGAAAGATCAAGTAAGGAATTTATGAAGGAATACGTTGAGAATTGTGTGAGGAAGTCTATTTCAATTGATGCTTGAGGTCTCCATTTGTCCATCAAGCTATTGTGGATCATATTCATACAGGTTTGAAGAAAGTGTGTGTGCTGGAGCAAAGGGCCACCGAAAGGGGACTTTGCAACATCAAGGGTGTTTGGTTGTATCTTCCACTTTTACTTAATATAATACAGTGGCATGTTTGTTTCCCATAAAATCATTCTCATTTTATTACATGACTCCTTGATCACATGTGTAAGTTTTCATTGAATATACTATTGTTTCTTTCACTTTGGTTGGCTTGTGTTTCATTGCAAATCCAATATCACAAGAGCACCGAAGCGGAGCAGGGACAACAAAGACTAAGGAAGTGATATTCAAAGGTATGTCATTCATCTCTCATTTGATAGTAAACTCAATGATTAAAGCATAGGGAAAGCATTATGTCCTGTCTTGTTTTCTTCTAGATCCATGTGGATCTAAGGAGATCAGTGTATGTCCTCATTCACCGGTTTATCTAATAACAAAATTGGTGACCGTACTAGGGATAAATTTTTATTTTTATTTTCTTGTCCATTTGCCTTTAGCCTACCTCTTTTCATTTTAAATCAATCTCCGAGTCTATGGTGGATCCATCTAGACTCTCTGGATCTGAAAGTTCTTTTAGACTCTTTGCCCTTTTTCCAATTTTCCTTTGTTTACAGGCATTTCCACACTGTATCCCATATACAGCCTGTGGAAACCTTAGATACCCGCACCCTAATTGTTTAGACCAGTACAAAATCTCTGCATCCTACCCATATCTAGCCTGTGGAAACATCAAATCCCCACACTGTACCTTATTGTTGGGTTGCGACATCTCCTGTAGGATTTTTGGATTAAGTCTTTTTGTCTTTTGAGACCTAGTTTTTCTTTGATCACCTGGGAATAAATTTTAGTGTCAGTACTTGACATTTTTCTGAGTGTAAGACTTGTTGTTGATTGGTTTTTAGGGATTGAAAACCCTTCTTCATCATTTTACAAGTTTTTACTTCTTGCTTTTTGTCAACAAGGACATAATATCTGGATTTAAATATGAGTTCTTGATTCATAAAAGTATTTGATTTGATTTAAAGTTTTGGATTGTCTTACATTTTCTGGATTGCTTGTTGATTGGAAAATTATTTTCGTTTTCATTTAGCAAAACACTTTCTCGTCATCTTCATTTTTATCTTCATTGAAATTTTGATTTGGGTATTTGTTGAGTGTATCGATTTTCTTTGATTACTTTTCCTCTCTTCATTATATCCCTGACTTGGTTTTGGAAAGGAAGAATTAAAGTCATCTATTTTTTGTAGTAATCATTCATAAGAAAAAAATTTGCATTCAAAATTTTTTTTTACAAGAGAACAAATTGGAAAATTTCATTGTTTATGATTGTTTGAAATTGTGTTCATTCAAGAAAAAGGAATTATATTTCGTAGCTTTCATGTTTTCCAAAGAAATACTTTCTCCCTCTTGTAATTAGAGTTCATCGAATTGAAAAATTGCATCATCCATCTCTTTTTGCATATTATTGGGTGAAGGTCTCATACAACATCCATTTCATCTCCATCTCCCTCTTGCATAAACAACAACCTCTAAAATACTACTTAATTTTAAAATTTATTAGTAACTTTTATTTTATAGAAACTCTTTCCACCAACATTATCTAGGCTAGCACTTTGGAATAGGTTGTGAGGCACACTCTCCAAAGAATTAAACACATTGTAGCCTCTTGTGATAGGGAGTGTTCAAATCCACTTGCAACATTTTGTCCTAGGAAGCCCTTCTCACACAAGGATCAAACCTGAGGTCGCATTAAGGCTAGTAGAGTTACTCCCCCAGCTTTGTTGGTCTTGGTGTAGAGATTGCACGTATTACGGGGGTCACTTGAAGGTATACCCACAATTATGAGTGGAAGCCTTTAGAATTGATTTCAGGATAGATACTCTTCCCTTGCACGTGGATCAGACTATTGATTGTTTCCCCAAGCATCACTATTGTTCTTGGTAACCTTAGTAGCCTATATTTTTAGGGTCTTACACGAGGTGACTATGGAGGGGAAAGTCTTCACAGTACCTGGAATCGACGTTGGCCGGACTCACTTAGGCTCCTTGGAGGGTATATCCATGATTATGTGTGGGAGCTTGCACTAGGGTGTAAGTCCGTTAAGAAGGTCGTCAACATAACTTTTCCACCTGCTCTATCCTAGCCCCTTCTTGTCTTGACTTCACGACGTTGGATTTCATCACCAACTAGTGACTTTGAAATAAGAAGTTTTGTTTTCTTGGTTTGATTTCTAGATTTAATTAGCGAGTGTTGTTTGTTTTCGTAGTTGGCCATAGATTTTTTTCATAAAATTTTTGGTTCGGCCAACATTGACCCTCCACGTTGTTCACACAGGATGCAAGGGCTACCCCTGGAAGATCCGAAAGGTTATCTCCATTTTCCTCCTAATTCACCGGAGGGCTCTCCTGAGCAGAGAGTGGTCGAGGACACTGTAAACTAACAAGAGGAAGGTTCCGCCTCTTTAGAAAGTTTCTGAATTATTTCCAATTCTCTAGAGGCTTTCTGTATCCCTCCTAGATACGAGAGACATATTCTCCAGATGAATTCATCAAGAGAACTTGTTGTTGACACTTTTGGAATACCGATCGGACCCCATACAGGCCCTGGAGCCGAGAATCCCCTTTGGACTACCGACATATTTAGAAGCCTACCTCGCATGGTGCGAGACCTTTATGACCACTTAGGGGGAGGTCCTAATACAATCGTCATCTCCCAACTGCCCAAAATGTTTGTTACCTACATGATACCTTTAGACCATTTTTCTTGTACAACTAGCAACATCAGCGTTGTTCTAGACACATAGTCAATTGGTCCTAGAATGACTTTTTCTCTCCATATGGACCATTCGACTATGGTTCCACAGGTTATGACTATTCCTACCAGGAATGTGGTGGTTAACCAAGCTCCCATTGGCACACCTCTCTTGTTTAGACCTATCCCGTCACTTCCTCCTGGGTATCATTCTTTGAATCCTTCCACCACCATCCCTACCTAGGATCTATCTAGATTTTCTGGACTTTTTGTTCCACTCAGGTACAATGTTGCTACCGGTTTTGTTCCTACACCTTCCCAGGTCCTCTCTGGAGGGTCTTATCCACCTTTTCCTGGGAGATCTGGCTCTAGTGGCTCCAATACAATTGGAAGCACCCATCATCCATTCACTTTTGGTTACCAGATTCCCATTGGAGGGAAATCTCATGTTGGGGGTTATCCTCAACTTGGAGGACAACCTCAGGTTGGACTCTATAACCCACTGTATGGATAGAACACATCAGGATCACTGAACCAACTTTGGAACCTTCTTTCCTAGATAAATCGACAATCATCTAGGGGGAAACAACCTCAAGTCACTTCTTTTGTACCCCCTCACTTTGGCCAACCATATCCCAGTTCTTTAAATCCACTTGGGGCCCACACGTTCACTCTAGTGTCCCTTTTCAAGGGAACATTTCCAACCAACCCAACCCTATGGGCTACATGCCTCCACATCCACGTCTGAATCTATCAGGAACTTTGAATTACATGTAGATTTCTTACGGTCCTACTGGTATACCAACAAGACTTCCTCTCCAAATTCACGAGTACCCTCAAGTGAATCGAAAATTTCCCTTTTTAGACACTTTGGATTTACCCGACTTGTCTAGAATATTGAATGATCCTATCTTGCATTCTCCCCATTGGCCCATTATACCAACCAAGTCACCGTCCAACATTCCAAAATTTGACGATAAATCGAGAGAAGACCCAAACAACCATGTTATGAATTTTCACCTTTGGTGCTCGTCCAACTCTTTGATGGACGACTCCATTCAGTTACGACTCTTCCAACGAACTCTCACGGGTTCGGCCACAAACTGGTATATAGAATTACCATGAGGCTTCTTTAACGACCTCAACACCCTCTCCATGGCTTTCCTCAAACATTACCAATTTCCAATCCTCTACAAGAAAGGAACCGAGATTTTAAGTTCCTTTAAGCAATTCTCTACCACTCACATTTCCGATCACATTCATGAGTAGAGACGGAGGAGATGCTTGATCAAACTCAACCTTCCTAATGAATTATTGGTTGAATGGTTCACCAAATAATTCATCAATAAAATCTCTCATGATATTGCCATGGGTGGAGTTGTCACTGGAGAACAGGAGATTAGTCGCGCTCAGTACCTAGATATCGTTTATTCGCAAATGGGCACTCTTTATGACTTTCTCCCTAACGTTCCTCGACCTTCTACCACTGCTACCTCAACAACCCCAATAGCTTCTCATGCTACTGATGGTCTGATTGGCACATTCCACACTGATGTTAAATCCACATTGGCCACTCACACTAATCCTAAATCTATTGCTTCTAATGTTCAAAGTGCTTCGAATCCTACTCCTTACACCGACAAAACTTTCGAGGTTAATTCATTTCAATCTATCCCTACCAGAAAAAACAAATCTAAAAAAGGAAAGGGTAAGAACAAAGAGGATAGAAATAATAATCCACAATCCGATAAACCCAAGACACAGTCTGTTGATGATAAGGATAAGCGTAATCCTCGATATCCTTTCCTTATCTGTGGTGATGATCACTACACAAAAGATTGTCCAAGACACGCTGAGGTCACTATGTTCCTTCAAGGGACCGAGAAGCCTCCCACACCTATCATTTTGTCACAACCTTTCCCTTCTCAACAAAAGGCCCAATTGGTCATTCATGACCAACCCTCTCCTTCCACCACTTTGTATGTCCTTATGTGTACTATTAATTCTACCAAGAACAATGTTGCAATCACCACTCGAGCCAAAGATTGTTCTCCTTCAAAGGAGAAAGTTGATTATTTACCACCTTCGTTGGTTCAACTACCTCCCTCAACTTCACCTCCCAATGGTCCTCTTCATATCGAACGTCCGGGTCCCGATACAGTTCTTCGCCCTCCTCCAAAGGGCATTGTTCAGAATTTTGTCTTTAATCCTCACACATGTGCTGCTCAAAACTACAACATTGTATAAGACCTTGCGCAAGGACCCTCTATGATGTCATCTCTCGAAGTCCTTCAAAGTTGTCCCACTCAATAAAAGGCATTGTTAAAGGCCATTGGTGGAATTGATCCCACATATATGGATTTGATAATATTTGACTTGGAATATCACATTCCAAGGCTACCTCCTCAGTTAGTGTTTCAGATCCAAGTTGTTGTAGAGAACAAGAATATTTGTAGAAACATTATTAACAAGGGCACCTCGACGTGAGTTATGTCTGTTGCTTGTTGGAAATCCATTGTCTCTCCCCCCCTCACCGAATCACACAATACACTTAAGGCTTTCAATGGTTATGGTTTTAAACCCTACGATGTTATTCCCTCGTTGTCTATTACGTTGGAAGGCAAATCGGTCAACGTCAAGCTCGATGTCTTTGATGCACCTCTTGACTATAACCTCTTACTTCGTCGTAGCTGGATTGAGTCCATGCATGCCGTTGTGTCTACCTTTTTTCATGTGTTACGTTTCCCACATCAAGGAAAAGTCGTTACGGTTGATCAACTAGCCTTTTTCAATTTTGATTCCCATACTAGAAATGTACCCTTTATCTCGAAGACACCCCCTAGGTACAAGAATGTCGGTGTGGGTCTCCTGAAAGATTCCACTTTGATGGGAACCTTCCCACTACCACCACCCGATGTTCCACCTCCTTTTGTCACCTAAATCAACATGATTTCCACCTCCATCCGCAAAACCCCCATGTCTCATGACCCGTGGATAGTACCTAATCCTGGTGATTATCTTCGCTATGGTGAACAAATGCCTTTAAGTCCAGTTGAATCTACTTATCAAGCCATTCAATCGAAAACCCCTCATACACTCTCTTTTTGTGATTCATATCCCGATCCGTTTCACGTCATATTTCCTACGGACAAGATGATCGTGTCATTTATGTCCATGAAATACACCCCATGGGATGATGGACATCATCGTTCCATTCTCTTCCTATAACAACACACCATAGAGATTTATCAACATATTTTGACTCCATCGACCGTTGTTGTCATTTCCTTTGTTCCCAATTCATCTCATGACATGCTAAATGAAGGGAATCTAAGTAACATCTCACCCATCGTTCCTCTTGACATATCCATTAAACCCGGAGTCATCGAAAATGTTCACATCAGAGCCTCATGTTCTGTTGATGAGGTCGTCACTCATAAAGCCATTTTTCAATAATTTTGTGACATTTTTGCTTGGAGTACGAAGAGATGTTGGGTATTGACCCCGATATCATTGTGCATGAAATTAAGACCTACTCAGACACTAAACCTGTCCGGCAAAGACTTCACCCATTCCACCCTCATAAATTCGCAGCTATCAAGCTCGAAGTTGAAACACTTCTTAAGGCTGGCTTTATTTATCCTGTGGCTTTAACTAGTTGGGTCTCCAATCTAGTTCCGGTCAATACGAAACAAGGCACGATCCGTGTATGTGTAGATTATAGGGATATCAATAAAGCTTGTCCTAAGGAAAATTATCCAACCCCCTTCGTTGACCAGATCGTCAATGATTGCACCAAGAGTGAAATATTCTCCTTAATGGACAATTTCTCGGGCTATAATCAGATTAATATTTTTCTCATGGATCAACACAAGACTGCTTTCATTTGTCCTTGGGGTAATTTTGCCTATCAAAAACTGTCTTTCGGTTTGAAGAACGTTGGTGCGAATTTTCAACACACCATGTCTTATGATTTTCACAATATCAAGCACATCGTACAATCGTATCTCGATGATCTACCAATGCATTCCATGCGTCTCCAAGATCATCCGGCCCATCTTCGAGCCATTTTCCTTCGCTGTCATTACTATCGTATACATTTAAACCCACACAAATGTGTTTTTTCTATGGATTCCGGATGACTTCTAGTTTTTATTGTGTCACTTCATGGAATTAGGGTAGATGATTTGAAGGTTGAGGCTATCCTTAATCTACCTCCTCCTTCCACACTACGCCAACTTCAAAGTTTGCAAGGGAAGGTGAACTTTTTGCATCGATTCATTCCAAATTACACCGAGTTAACACAGGGTTTTACTCGACTGTTGACGAAAGGTTACAATTTTTTATGGGATGATACCACCAATAAAGCCTTTGAAGCTTTAAAACTTGCCTTAACCCTTACACCACTTCTTTCCCCACCCTATTATAGTCGAGACTATTTCCTTTACCTCGCCACTTCGGACTTTACCATTGCCATGGTTTTACTCCAAGAAGATGATTCGCACGATGAACATGCAATTTATTATTTGAGTCAGAGTCTCATGACTACCGAAGCCAAATACCTACATGTGGAGAAAATGGCCTTGGGAGCTATTCAAGTTGTCCAACGTTTTCGTCATTATATCTTATTATGTAAGACCATTGTTATTTCCGATTGCAACCCTATGCAACATATCCTTACACGCCAATTGCTAGGGGGCAAGTAATACAAATGGATAGTGATTCTCTAGGAGTTAGACTTAGAGTTTGAACGCGCTATATCTAAGAAATCTTTGGTATTTGCTGAATTGATATGTGACCTTCTCTCAACTGATACAGTAAATGTGGCAGAGGATTTCTTACTTGATGAATCCCTTTTTTTGATCAGTTTTGATGATGCTTGGTACGAAGATATTATCATTTATCTCTAGACTCAAACTTTTCGACGCGACCTTTCTAGTATGGATTGTCGTTATATAAGGTATCAAGCCCTCAATACATAATTCTTGGTGAAACTCTTTATCGTCGTGGTGTTGACTCAATTTTCCGATGATGTCTCATCTACGGTGAGGCTGAGAAATCTTTGAATGACTACCACTCTGGAGCATGTGGAAGTCATATGTCTGGGTAGGCCACTGCCCAAAAGATCCTATGAGTAGGGTACTTCTGGCCTTCTTTGTTTAAAGACTATATTACCATCATCCATAAATTCCATGCTTGTCAAATGTATAATAAGAAGATAAGATCTCATCCCGCTCCTTTACACCCTGTAGTTTTTGTTGGTCCCTTCACAAAATGGGGCATTGACTTCATGACATGTAACCCTCACTCAGTCGAGGGGCATGGATACATCATTGTAGCTATGGATTACTTCACTAAATAGGTCGAGTTGATGCCTACATTCGATAACAAAGGGAAAACTGCAGCACTGTTCATATTCAATCATATCATCACTCAATTTGGAATCCCGCAAGCTATCATTACTGATCATGGTAGCCATTTTCAAAATTTCATGATGTCTGAGCTTACCAAAAAATTGGGTCTTTGGCATGAAAACTAAACCCCCTACTATCCACGGGCCAATGGCCAGGTTGAAGCGATAAACAAATTTCTTATCACTATGCTTCAATGGTGATCCAAGGGATCAAATTTTGCTCAAAATTCAAAGTGCTCAGAATCGCTTCAAATCAAACGGGAGTGTAGGCCTCGTTGTTAAGAACCCAACGCAACTCATTTGGGTTCAAACAGACATCGGGAGGGAGAGATATCACATTTTGTTCAAAATGACAAAGAGGCAAAAAAAAAGGGATGTTGACTGTACAGTCTGTACGGACACTGACGTGGCAGGCCGTACGACATGTGGCAAGTCGTACGACATGTGGAAAGTCATACGACATGTGGCAGACAGTTATGTGGACAGTTGGCGTGTGACATGGTTTGTTTGCAGCGAACAGGATGGTGACACGTGGCCCAATCAATGGCCGCCACATGTCACATGTATATTGGTTTAAAATCTTTGCATTTGGTAGGACTTGACCCCGTGACCTTCGGGAAGGGGAAGAGACTTGGGAAGGGCCACCAACCAGAACACCACCGTTTAAACCTTATTATATATATGGCATGTTATATATTTAACATCGCATTGGTGTATGGTTGGCGCGGGACCGAGTTGGGGCTTAGCCCTAGCCCCCGGTCGTATATACAATACATATGACCATTGTTATATAGTTAGCGCATGCGCACGGTTGCATTTTGATTTGGTTTCAACGGTTATGCAAATGACCTACCACTTGTCCATTAACCATTGGCTTTTGGAAATGGGGCCTATTTTTGCACTTGCACGCGGTCATATGGGTCACCCGACCATAGCCTTGGCGGTTAGGGGCTAGGTGCGCCCGTAACTATCCTACAGTTTGCACGATTTGCGCGGTTGCGTCTGGTGCTAAGTTTTAACGCTTAAATATGTGTGTGGGCTAGGTTGAGCCAACAGGGGTGCAATTTGTAGATGCAGAGACAACAAGTTTGAAGGGGGACTTCCAGGAAGCCTATCTTCTTCAATTTTTGGCCAAACGAGGTGCCAAAAAAGTCCAGCTAGGGGTTTTTGGACATTCTGGAGCCATTGGAGCCATCTATTTGGCATTTTGAGCATTGTAAAGCACATTTTTGCAAACTTTGAGAAAATAATACAAATGATCCATTGGAAGCTGGACCAGAAGATGTAGCCCAAGAGAGGGGTGAACTCCTTTATCATTTGTTGTGTTATGTGTTTTCTGTTCACTATTATTGAAGTTGTTTATATGCATCTTAAATGAGTGAATTCTATTAAAGTTGTGTTGCAAATTTGATCCATTTTCATTTTAAAACATAAAATTATACTTGCAAATATTTTAAAGAATACAAGTCTTCTTCATTTTTACATCAAGTTGGTATCAGAGCATAGGTTTTTGAAGACTTGATTATTTGCAAGTGTTTGTTTTCTGATGCTCACAAGGTTGAAACTCACAAGAGGAGAAGGTCAACTTGTAGAGTCAAGTTCTCATCCTTCAAGGAGGAAGCTTATATCATCACCGCAAGTTTCAAGGAGGCATTCACCAAGTATGGCTCATGAAGAGAGTCATGAACATATTCCTGCAGAAGATGAAGATATCAGAAAGGTTGTCATGGAAATGAGAGAGATGATGAAAATCTTGATGGAAAGGAATACATGATTACAAGGTGAAGGCTCCAACCCTTCAAAGCACAAGGGAGACAGTGGTGATAAAACTCCAAATGGAAATGGAGGGAATGGTGCTTCTCCACCACCCTCACCTCCATCTTCTTCTTCTTCTTCTTCTTCTTCTACCAATTCAAGACCTCTTCCAAATTCTCCAAAAGGACATGGTAAAACTCTTTCAAAAATTCCTTCGTTAAAGCTTGATATTAAATTCGAATTGCCAATGTACAATGGAGAAGTAAATTCTGAGAAATTAGATAATTGGATTCGTCAGATTGAGGTGTATTGTAGGATACAAAAAATTCAAGATGATGAAACTAAGATTCAGCTTGCTTCATTAAGATTGGATAGTGCAGCACTCATTTGGTGGAAATCCAAAACTCAGGAAGACATGAAGAAACATGGTAAAATTTTAACCTCTTGGAATGATTTTATTGTTGCAATTAAAAGACAATTTTATCCATTGGCATATATGCAAAAAGATACCATGGATTGGCAAAATTTTAGACAAGATAAAGGACAAAATGTACAAAGCTTTACTCAAGAATTTAGGAGAAGAGCTTTGGTTTTGGGAGTAGATTTGTCTTCTCAAGAAACTTTACTTAAATACATTGGAGCTTTACATAGTTATTTGAGACATACAATACTCATGTTTAATCCTTCAAATCTAGATGAAGTTTGTGTTCAGGCCACTCATTTGGAA
>ML787469.1:37442-55016 GCA_009831015.1 Picea engelmannii | reverse complement strand
AATGCTAGCAAGAATTTTGTTCTCTTAATGATTAAACCCAAAGATGATATTGAAAACAAAGTGTTTCAAGGTTGTGATGCAAAGTTAAAATCTGATCTATATGAGGTTGTTAATCAATATGATGAAATGTTTAAAGAACCAAAAGGATTATCTCCAAAAAGGGGTATCAAACGTGAAATTCAATTGCAACAAGATTGTTCTCGTCCAAACATTGGTATGTACAGGATGTCGGTCATGGAGAATGTCGAAATTAAAAAACAAATCCAAGAGTTGCTCGACAAAGGGGTCATTGTACCAAGCTCATCGCCATGTGGATCTCCAATTGTGTTAGTGCCAAAGAAAGATGGTACATGGCGTATGTGTGTTTATTTCAGGGCTTTGAACAAGATTACAGTAAAGAATCGTTATCGTCTTCCTAGAATCGATGATTTGCTTGATCAATTGAAAGATGCAAAATATTTTACTAAGTTAGATTTGAGAACTGGATATCATCAGATTAGGATTTCTGAGGGAGACACATGGAAGACAGCTTTCAAAACAAAGCAAGCTTGTTTGAATGGATGGTAATGCCTTTTTGACTTTGCAACGCACATGCTACTTTCATGCGAGTTATGAATGATGTTTTAAGGCCTTTTCTTGATGATTGTGTTATTGTTTACTTGGATGATATTTTGATCTTTAGCAAATCTTGTGAAGAGCATGTTAAACATGTGAAACAAGTTTTGGATGTTTTGAGAAAGGAAAATTTGTTTTTGAAGATGTCCAAATGTGAGTTTGGAAAGACTTCACTTATTTACTTGGGGCATATTGTTGGTGGAGGTGAATTAAAAATTGATCCCTCCAAGGTCAAAGTCATATTGGAATGGCCCAAGCCCAGCCCAAGTCATTTGCAAAGGTACTGTTATTGGCCTAAAATGAATGGAAATGTTTCGAGATATGTACGAGGATGTTCGTTATGTGCCACAAGAAAACCTAGCAATCGAAAGTTGGGTTTGTATACTCCACTTCCAGTTCCTTCTCGTCCTTGGGAAAGTATTTCTATGGACTTTATAGGAGGTCTACCTATGTCTAAACGAAATCATGATTATCTTTATGTTGTGGTTGGTCGATTTAGAAAAATGTGTATTTTGATGCCTTGTAAGAAGCAGGTTACAACTGAGCAAACGATACAAATGTTCTTTCAAAATATTTGGGTGCATTTTGGATTGCCTAAATCCATTATTTTTTATCAGGATTCTCGATTTGTTGGAAGTTTTTGGTTAATTTTATGGGCACTCATGGACACCAAACTGAAAAAGAGCACAGCTTTTCATCCACAAACCGATGGTCAAACAGAAGTGGTAAATAGAACAGTGGTGCATCTTCTTCGTGGTTATTGCAGCAAGCATCCTAAACTTTGGGATGAGCATTTACACTACATTCAACATGCTTATAATCAAGCTAAGCACTCTTCAACTCAAACGTCGCCATTTGAAGCATGTTTTGGCTATTTGCCCAAATCTCCTTTAGATTTTATCTTTGGGAGGGATATTTCTATTGATGGTCAATATGACATTGATAGGGCAAACAAGTTCATTGAACAAATTCAGTCGATACATCAGATGGTGCAAGAGCAATTGGAAAAGAGTCAAGCCAAGTACAAGACGAGACATGACAAGCATCGTGTTGATCACAGTTTCCAAGTTGGAGATGAAGTTTGATTTTACATCAGTAAGGAGAGGCTTAAAGTAGAAGGTGAAAAATTGAAACCAATTCGATATGGTCCTTTCAAGATTATCGACAAGATTGGTAACAATGCCTTCCATTTAGATTTGCCTCCTTATATGCAAATGTATGCAGTTGTTAATGTTGAGAATTTGAAATTGTATGAGCCTCCTTTGATTGATGATCAAGGAGAGCATGTTTAGATTCCTTCTATAGATGATTTTTCCCCAGAATATCTTACAGAACTGCATGAAGACACAATCCTTGACAGGAGAATGCGAACTTCAAAATGAGGAAATGTGGAGTATATTCAAGTTGGTATTAAAGGTACAAATCCAAGCAAAGCCAAGTGGATTGAGGTTGGAAAGGTGAGGGAACTATACCCTCATCTTCTTATAGATTGAAAATAGTCTTTTGGAGGTCCAAAAGCTTTTCAATGGGGAGGTGTGATCCAGGGGATCAAATTTTGCTCAAAATTCAAAGTGCTCGGAATCGCTTCAAATCGAACGGGAGCATAAGCCTCGTTGTTATGAACCCAACACAACTTTTTTGGATTCAAACAGACGTCGGGAGCGAGAGATATCACGTTCTGTTCAAAATGACAAACAAGTAAAAAAAAAGGGACGCTGACTGTACAGTCCGTACGGACGCTGACGTGGTAGGCTGTACGACACGTGGCAAGCCATACGACATGTGGAAGATAGTTATGTGGACAGTTGGTGTGTGACATGGTTTTTTTGCAGTGAACAGGATGGCGACACATGGCCCAATCAATGGCCACCACGTGTCACATGTATATTGGTTTAAAAACTTTGCATTTGGCAGGACTCGACCCTGCGACCTCCGGGCAGAGGAAGAGAATTGGGAAGGTCCACCAACTGGCACGCCACCATTTAAACCTTATTATATATATGGCATGTTATATATTTAACATTTCATTGGTGTATGGTTGACGCGGGACAGCGCTGGGGCTTAGCCCCAGCCCCCAGTCGTATATACAATACATATGACCATTGTTATATCGTTGGCGCATGCGCACGTTTTCATTTTGATTTGGTTTAAATGGTTATGAAAAAAACCCACCACTTGTCCATTAACCATTGTCTTTTGGAAACGGGGCCTATTTTTGCACTTGCGCGCAGTCATATGGGTCACACGACCATAGCCTTGGCGGTTAGGGGCTAGGTGCGCCCGTAACCGTCCTACAGTTTGCACAGTTTGTGTGGTTGCATCTAGTGCTGAGTTTTAATGCTCAAATATGTGTGTGGGATGGGTTGAGCCAACAGGGGTGCAATTTGTAGATGCAGAGACAACAAGTTTGAAGGGGGACTTTGAGGAAGCCTATCTTCTTCAATTTTTGGCCAAACGAGGTGCCGAAAAAGCCCAGCTAGGGGTTTTTGGACATTATGGAGCCATTGGAGCCATCTATTTGGAATTTTGAGCATTGTAAAGCACATTTTTGAGCACTTTGAGCAAATAATACAAATGATCCATTGGAAGCTGGACCAGGAGATGTAGCCCAAGAGAGGGGTGAACTCCTTTATCATTTGTTGTTTTATGTGTTTTATGTTCACTGTTATTATTGTTGTTTATATGCATCTTGAATGAGTGAATTATATTAAATTTGTGTTGCAAAGTTGATCCATTTGCATTTTAACACATAAAATTATACTTGCAAATATTTTAAAGAATACAAGTCTTCTTCATTTTTAGATCAGACAGATAATAGGAATTCATAAGACAAGTTGGCACATGATGTTGTTTTCAACATTATGGGCCTATTGGACATCAGTGAAGTCTTCCATGGGATTTACGCCTTTCAAATTAGTGTATGGTGTTGAATCTGTCATGTAGATTGAATGTGAGATACCATCTTTGAAGCTAGCCATTGAAATTCTCCCCAACACCTCTGTTGAATAAGAACATCTATTGTACCGGATGAAATTAGATGAAACCCATCGTGATGGCACCCTGGTTATCGAAGCTCAGAAAAAATGTGTCAAATCCCAATATGACAAGCATGTCAAGCCACATGTTTTCTCTGAAGGTGATCTAGTACTCCTCTACGAACAAGATCATGATTTACTAGAAGCTGGAAAATTCGAGGCTATGTGACAAGGCCCTTACATTGTCAAATGAGTGTTGGAGAAGGGAGCTTATGAGTTAGTGGATTATGATGGAATTCCTTTGAGTGAACCCAGAAATGGTCTTTACTTGAAGAAGTATTATGATTAGATTATCTTTGCATGAGTGCTTGTATTTTTATTGTATCATACTCTTGTGTGCTAATTTTCATGTGCTTTTTCATTATTTGGTTTCGACCCCCAACTACTTACCTTGAATTGTGCTTGGTTTCCATATGTCAGTGTCTTCGCTACCCCACATTGGCTTCACCGATGGCGCTAGTCGTAGTAATCAGAACCTAGCATCTACTGCTTGGGAAATCTACGCACCCACAAATGAATTAATTAGTCTACACGGTGTTTTCCTCAGTCGTGCAACTAACAATATCGCAAAGTATAGTGCAGTCATCGAATTGTTGATCGACACTGTCTCTCTTGGAATCTGTCATCTTGTTGTATAACTTGATTTGCAGTTAGTAGTACTACTACAGTTGAGTAATGTATATGTTATCCGAAGTCCTACTTTGTTAAGGATATATTTACGAATTCACCTCTTGGAACGTCATTTTGATTACATTGAATATCAACACATTCCTAGATGTCTAAATACATTAACATATGCATTAGCTAATTATGTGTTAGACAGACATTTGAGACATTTATAAATCCAATCACATTTCGTATATAAAGCAAGTAAGTCGGTAGAAGCCTCATGTATACATAACGATAAAAGTTTTTACAAAAAAAGTGTTTTTTTCCGAAGACCAAAATATCAAAATGTGAAGCACGTGGCTTCATATACAAAATAGCATCAAGGATGCTGCTCACAATAACACACAATTTCTCGTTCCACCCTACGGATAGTCGACTAAGAGAACCAGATACACCTACAGTATGGCACTGATATCGTCTCGAGATCTCATCGATAGAGATATATGGGACATCCGCTGTCAACCCCTCCAGGTTCTGCTCGATCACCTTATAATCATCGACATCCCATCTTGCTACCTCGGCTTCTTCCCCTCGTCTATGGATGGGGGATGTACTTGGAGGCTGGTGTAGTCCTACATCTATGTTGTCAAAAGAGATTTTAATTAGTCATTGGATTAAAAACATTAAAAACATTTTATATTTCAAAATTTACAAAAACATTATAAAACAAAAAATGTGCTTCTTACCTAAGTTCCCCCATTGATAACCCTCGGGTAGAATCAAGTTTGGGTCACCTATGAAGTCCAAACCGACATACGCATAATCATCTACCATCAATAGCTGAGGCCTTAACCAATCAAAGAACATGTTGTTGTATTTGACAATAGGGCCCGCCACCTGTCGAGCGATGAGGTAACACCATCTTCTCATCCTTGGATCCTGTGGGGCCGACAGGCCCCACTCTACCTATAAGCACAAGTGTGGAACCCTTTGGAGGAAGGAAACTAAAATGGATCCGTACCTGAATTGTTTCAGGTCACCTCTCTTACACTTTGTCAATTGTTTCTTCACACTGTGAAGAACCTCGTCGCACCAGTTAAATACTCGGGGCTCCATGAACTTCACTGCATACTAGAAGTAACTCTGGAGGGCCATGTGAGGAGATGTACTCCCCACCATACATTATATAGTGAATAGGATAGTCTGTAGGGGTAAATCTCGGAAACACCTAATGGCAATTTTTCCCTTACGTCTCTCAGCCTCGGGATCACAATACCAACGGACATACTCACTCATCGGTAAACTGCCACCTCTATCACCTGTCAATGTCACATGAGATCCATGGCATGATAATCCCATCAAAAAATAGATATCCTCGATATCTAGAGCAAGTATGTGGGCTCCCACATGAAAAACCTATTGATCCACATCCCACATGTGGACTAAATACTCAAGTAACCTCAGTTGGGCCCGCATGCCCTGGATTTCAAAGAACTTCAGGAGCCTGCATTGCCGGAGGGCATTAACTGTGTCCAGGTCATTCTCGGTGACGTAATCATCATCCTCATGTTCCCTCTCCCTCCACTCCAAAATTTTGACAGTAAAAAACCTGCATTGGAACCATAGGGAGAAGTCAATATCTTTATTTCACTTCCTTGGAAATTTTTATTGGTTGAACGCACATAAAGAAGTTTTGAGTTTAGCCCGCCTCAAGTGAAGTTTTATAAACAGTGAAAAACCTCCACAGGTGAACCAAAGGCCGCCTGCATAAACCTATGGTTTCTGCAGGGCCCGATATACGCTACCTGCGGCAGCCCCTATGCGCACCTACCGGCCTAAAATTCAACTCCAAAACTATTTTTTAACCTGTGAAAAAGAAAATTAATCCATTGAAAAGAAAGAGGAAAAGAAGATTACCTCTTTAGCGGAAGCCATTCATTGAATGGTTTCTCGTGCCTCCTGCAATCAACAGAGGAAGTTTGAGGTGAAAAAGGGTTTTTTGGATAAATTTTGGGTAAAATGACAATGAAATGGTAAAAAGAGTTTTCACCTATATTTATCACTTTTTACTTTTTCATTGATATTTTATATTATTTTACTCATTTGATCTAAAACCTAATGTTCTCATGGTATTTTGAGTGTTTTAATTTTTTCCCAGATGAATGATCTTGGAGCCTGAATGATGAAATACAAATACTTTTCTTAATTTGTTTTTTATGTTTGTCACATGTACAAATACTTTTTAGTTTTTTCAGAAAAAACCTCGAGCTCAGTCTTTGTTCGTTCTCACACTCGTAAATCAATGACAACGCAACCAAGTATACTTTTGTCACCTTTTCGTACTCTTCATGGTAACATGAAAAGATAAACTCATGGAGTATCCTTTAAGCTCTTTTCACGCTCTATAAAAACGAAAAGATTGTCGAGGGACCTTGTTCTTTTCACGCTCGTAAAAGTATTTGAAGAAAACTTTTGATGGGAAATATTTTATCACTTTTTTGGTCTCATTAAACTAATTTACGAAAAAGGAACTGAGAGAGTCCTTGTTAAGTGTTTTTCAAACTCTCTAAACATGAAAAACCCCTGAGTTTTTCTCTCTTTGGACTCATTAAACAAACATCGAAAGACCCATATGGGACCGAACCACTCCTTCTTAGGGTTCATTAAACATAATCTGAGGGACTCATCCAAAAGATGAGATTACATCAACAAGAATATGTTATCCTCCTCAAGCTTATGTAAAAATAAAGAAGTACTCGCCAGAAATGGTGGGGGAAAATTTGGGAAAGAAATGTGTCTCTATATTTGTGTTAGTGGCAGTAATAGTCTCTATTGAACATGACACCCCCTTTGTCATTATATCCGAGTTGGGAAATCCATTTTCCTCTTGTATGGACTTCCTCTAGTTTGTATATTGGGTCATCCTTGAGTCAATGCTGCCAAGACCATTGTCATGTCGCTCATATGTTCAAGAGAAGTCCAAACAAGCCCTCTATCGAGTCGGCCATCTGCAGTTATCAATTCCTACCATGTGTGACCTTCACTATGTTAGTTTCAAATAATTTTCATACTTTGATCTACCCTAAATCTGTTACTTATTTCATGTCATTGATGGGGGGTACATCAAGGCCCTTCTGTAACAAGCCTTTTCCTGTCGACTTCAACTCATTATCCAGGAATAATACTTAGAAATCAATTAGTACCCTAGAACCTGCATGCCTCAATGGCAGGTTTCTTCACTTTCGACAGTGGGTTCACATCATTGAACCCTGATTGAGAGATTATGTCGAGTGCTCGACCTCAATGCATTTATTCGCATTTGTTGGATTGTACTGAGGTACGTTGGGAATCATTGAAATCAATGGTGATTTCCCTCGCACTTGTTAATGGTTTTCATCAATGACCGTTAATCAAGTGGTTTCTACCATGTTCGACTTCAGCACCTATAATCACATGGCTAGATTCGTACTTACAGATGACAAGATTAAAGACCCTAGATCTCACCATTTTAGTCCAGGATGTGATGGAGTATTTATGATTTGTAATGACACATAGATCCACTTTGTATGTCTCGTGGCTATGTCCGAATTTGAGTTTTTTACAAGCATAGATCCATAGTGTATTCCTGGTGGCTATGTAGAATCTTGGTGACATGGATCCATAGTGTATGATTGGTGGCCATGACTGACATTTATGATTTAAATCACTTATATTCTGAGCATGGGAAATTGGAATGTCTACCTCAAAAATGGTATAATATTGCGTAGATGCTTGGTTGTTTGCAGGTTCCCGATTGGCGCACTCCTTGTTCCCGACACACACATGCATTTTACAAAGTATTTCGAGTGTCACGAGTTTCAGCCTCATACTTTGGGGGGCATTATGTTACACATTATTTTGGTCACCCTGGTGATGTTTCTACAAGCATGTGTTCAGGCTCCCAAAAGGATCTTTCTCATGCGAAGAGTGACTGGTTTCCTCCTCTACAAAACTTGTTTTTAGAAGGACGTCACAGGATAGACATAAAACACAATGCGGAAATGCCTGATTTCCGTAGGCTATCCTAAACTTGGCTTGCGAAAAGGATGAAGTTCATGAAGGTTCTAGAAGGGAATCTTCTAGAATATGAGGTGGCATCCATATGGTTGGGATCCTATTGGCTTCTCTGATTTGGTGGGATCATCCTAATCTCTTAAACCATCTCTCCTTCTCCTATATAATGATGGGTTTCTCATGGAAAAGGTTAAGCAAGAGAAAGAAAGATCAAGTAAGAAATTTATGAAGGAATAGGTCAAGAATTGTGTGAGGAACTCTATTTCAATTGATGCTTGAGGTCTCCATTTGTCCATCAAGCTATTATGGATCATCTTCATACAATTTTGAATAAAGTGTGTGTGTTGGAGCAAAGGGCCACTGAAAGGGAACCTTGCAACATCAAGGTTGTTTGGTTGTATCTTCCACTTTTACTTAATATAATACAGTGGCATTTTTCTTTCCCATAAAATCATTCTCATTTTATTTTGGTTGGTTTGTGTTTCATTGCAGATCCAATATCATAAGAGAACCGAAGCGGAGAAGGGACAAAAAATACATAAGGAAGCGATATTCAAAGGTATGTCATTCATATCAACTTTGATAGTAAACTCAATGATTAAAGCTTAGGGAAAGCATCATGTCCTGTCTTGTTTTCTTCTAGATCCAGGTCGATCTAGGGAGATCAGTTTATGCCCACGTTCACTGATTTATCCAATAATAGTCACCAGTACAATATCTGCTTGAACCCCCTCAAGTGCGTATTTTGCATCACGGTCGGACGCCTCCTTGGGTTCATTGTTTCCCAACACGACATCATGGTGGAAACCCTCAAGGTCCAAGATATCACAGAAATTACACAACCTAGGAATCTACGCCAAATGTAGAGCTTGCATGGAAAAGCCAACTTTCTATGTCGCTTTTTCCTAGGCTAAGCCACTTACGTGCATGGTTTCCTCTGCCTCCTGCGTCATGATATCCCATTTCGATGGTACGAACATTATCAAACAAATTTTGATGATTTAAAAGCTACCTTATCCAATTCCCCTTTGCTTAGTCCCCCAAACTATG
Source organism: Picea engelmannii (assembly GCA_009831015.1). NCBI lineage: Eukaryota > Viridiplantae > Streptophyta > Pinopsida > Pinales > Pinaceae > Picea > Picea engelmannii. Next base: position 45,654 of record ML787469.1, on the reverse strand, counting down.
ATCACGATTACATCCTCTACTTTTCATCCTCAGCCATCTTAGTAGCAAAAGTCCTTGTCTAATTAGGGGATGATGGGCACGAACATGCCATTTATTACATTAGTAAAAATATTTTAGGGCCACCCTTGAAATATAATCATGATGAGAAACGGGCCCTAGCAGTTGTCCTCAAAGTCCAAAATCTGCACCATTATATCTTTCTTCAAACAAGCAAGGTCATCGCAAATTCTAACCCCATGCAGTGCTTTCTTAGTTGAAGAAACATTAATGGAAAATTTTCCCGATGGATCATTATCCTCCAAGAATACAACCTATAGTTCTCAACTCCCAAAAGTAAGAAAGTGCTTGTCCTCACCGAACTCATTATGGATTTTCCCTCAGATGCTACAACTTCCCCTGTCAATACAGTTTTTCCCGACGAACACCTCTTCTTCATCCCCTTCGATGACCCCTAGTACAATGACCTTCTTGTCTACCTGCAGACACAGACGTTTGGGTCTCATCTCTCTCGATACAATTGCCAACACATTCTCCATCAAGCCCCTCGATACCTCCTCATTGGAGACATGCTCTATTGATGTGGGGTCGACACCATTCTTCGTCGATGTCTCACCATCGATGAAGCTGGCAAAGTCTTGAAAAATTTCCATAGTGGCGCTTGCAGTGGTCACCTCTCGGGTCCACCGCCCAAAAATCATTCGAGCAGGGTACTTTTTGCCCATGTTGTTTCATGACTGCATCCACGCTGTCAAGTGATGTGAAAAATTCCAATTCTATGCAAACAAAGAACGAGCACCACCAGCTCTTCTAAATCCAGTCATCACCACCGACCCCTTCTGTAAATGGGGCATAGACTTCATGACTATCCATCCTCCATCCAGTAATGGGAACAAGTACATTGTCATGGAAGTATATTACTTTACCAAATGGGTTGAAGACATGCCCACTTTCAAAAACACCATTGACACAACAACATGTTTTTAATTCAACCATGTCATTACCCGATTCAGAGTCCCACTATAGTTACTGTCCGATCACAGTAAACACTTTGAGAATGAGATCTTTGCATAACTCTCCTCAAAGTTAGAGTTCTCTCATGAGTTTTCCTCCCCATACTACCCTCAATCCAATGCACAGGTCGAGGTTGTCAACAAAGTCCTAAAAAACATGTTACAACATATCGTCAACAAACATAAGACCAACTGACATCATATGTTGTTTTACACGTTATGGGCTTATCGCACGGTAGTCAAAATTGCCACCGGGTTTACACCATTCCACCTCGTCCACTTGGGCCCTCTTTACCCCCTCACATATATTGCTCCACTCCAGTGGCATACATTTGGGCTCAGCCACCAAAAACCAAGATGAATACGACACCATCATTGGTCTCCTCGTCGAGGCTAGTCACCGCCACATTCGTCACCTTAGCGTTCTATTATATTCCCATCTTTTCATCCTATATCTCAACAAGGCATATTAAGTCCACGATCCTTGCCTCTTTCATGAATACCTGCATGTTAGACTATTATCTCACAACTTTGATTCAATCAAATTTACACATATTCCAAGACAATTTAATCATGAAGAAGATAACATGGATAACCTAGTATTATATTGGAATTTATCACATTAAACATAATTTTATACATAATCACCATACATTTGTCATAACACATAGAACATTAATCATAAGCATAAAACATAAACACATGGAGACATGAATGATCCAAAAAATATATGTCCATATATATATATATATATATATATATATTCAAAGTGTCGTAAGTGTTTACAAAAAATAAAGATACATCGCTCGTAGGCCAGTGAGTCCCCCCACCCCTATAGGTACAAAAATGGGCATCGACCACCCTATACAAAATGGGTACCAACTACCCTATACAAAATGGGCTCCCAAGCCTCTATATACAAAACTCAACACTCATGGTGCCCTCAAAGCTGCTCCCCAAGTCCTTTGTCATTTGGAGGCACCCCACCAACTGGGGGGCCTCCAGGTCCAGGAGGAAGCCACCCAATCATAGCTACCCTCACTACTACCGCTCGACAGATAAGAGTCTGCCACTCCACTAGTACGCCCACACACTACTCCAAAACCTCCTCGTCCTAAATATGGGCCCGCATGCCCTCTGATACTCCCTGTAACACCCGCTCAAAGAGGTGACACAGTTCCTCCAGCGTCCCTCTGGTCTCTTCTTGTGGCCCATGTGTTGGTCCATCACCAACTTCATCCCATATATGCCTCTGTCATGCCATCATCTCTATAGGCGGTGGTCGCACTGGTCCCCAGTAAGATAGCTCCCCGACAATCTTTGCCTCTTGACCTCGGGGTCCCACATCTGCAAAACAACACCAAATATAGTATCAACATCCATATATACATATATCATCAATGTGAGATATCAAAATCACAAAACATAATCCAAAAAAATACCTCTCTGATCCCAATCCTCCCCAAGAGGAAACATCATATCTGGGTCATGTCGGTAGTCCATACCAACGTATGGATACCTGAGTATCACCTGTGGCATATTTCACCACATGCATGCCACTATGGCCGTGAAGTAATGGCCACTCTATCCACCTCCATGTCGGGCCAACACATGGTCTCACAGCATTGGTCATGGCTCTCATGGCCCCACGGGCTCAAGCAGAATGCTTGGGCGCAACAGAGGCACCCTCTCTAGAAACTAGGCCACCAAAATGGACCTAAAAGAGAAGTCACTGGATTCGGTTCACTGACACAGATTGACCTATCCCATCATCCGGGTGTGAAGAAGCATACCCCAGGAAAAAAGGTCCCCATCAAGGACCCGCTCCACTATCCTCAACTGAACTCTAGTGATTCGTTGAGTCCCCAAGGATCCTTATATCCTCACCACCATAGCAACAATGCACTATGTTAGAAGGTCATCAATTGCCTCAATCCGGATGACCAAACCCAACATCGGGTTCGGCCTTGAGAAGTGGTGAGTCTCCAACTCATCCACTCTCTTGTCCCCTGGTAGCTGGGGGTCAATAGGAAGGGCCATCCCACAAAATGGGAGTCCCGTCAAGAAATATACATCCTCAATTGTCGATAATGTCAATTGTTGTCCTCTCACTATGAAGCACTGCAAATCAGTGCTCCACATCACAATCAAATACAGAAGTAGGAAATTGTGTGACCGTATCAGAAGGAAGTCAAAGAACTTGAGCATCCCGCAGGCTGCCAAGTGTCTTTGCATGCCTGAGTGTTGTCTCACTGTCTCCCGTAGATGGTCCCATTCGTGCTTTCGCTAGTGCACTGGCATTGTAATATCCAGAGTAAGTTGATCACATGCATCCACACAGAAAAACTTGATCAGCCTCATTATCCATAAACAACATCAAAATAAAATTTTCAAAACCCTTAGCCTTTCCTCCAGTGTGCGGATTTCACCCAAAAACATGTGCACATATGTGCGCCTAATCTTTGCAAAGCTATCCACTAATGCAAAAATGTCACCCAGATGTGTGCACACATGTGCACACCTATTCTTTGTATAATTGTGCACTGATGGAAAACTGTCTAAGAAATAGTTGTGCACTAGTGTGCAACTATCAGTCAGATAGATGCACATCTCATGCACTCCTGTATTTACCTCCCCCACACCCGCATGTGTGACTGTGTCAAGCATAGCCACACACTATGCACTGGAAAATGGATTATACCTATTCACATGTGTGTGGGTATTCCTCCTTTTCCCATGCACTAGTGGGCCCCTACCCAAAAAATCCCGTGTACAACCCTCCATACAGTCCCTACCTACATTCTAAGAATTTCACACAATGCAGGAGGATAGGACCACTAACCTGTCTCTCGCCACTCTCGGATTGGTAGCCTCACGCTCCCACAATCTCCAAATATCCTCAGCACACTCTCATCAATTTAGCGATGGTGACAAGTACAAATGAGATGGCATTGTGGGCCCACCAGCCATATATAGCCCCTTTTTCCCAACTTCCACACTTTGTTACAGGATCCCAGAGCCTCTTTTTTCTAATCCATTCTCACCCACATGATCCTGGTCTCTCCATCTATGCATTCACATTCCCCGTGCCATCATATGAACTTGGCCCCAAAGGAGCATTTTTATCACGTCATGTTCAATTGTGCATGCTCGTGTTCAATTTTATCAAATAACTATTATATGTTCTTTATCATCAGATATTGTTCACATTAGGTATTTGTTTTTCATGTGTGCAGGTACTTGTTCCACAAGTTTATATCCCCTTCAGGTATATGTTCCACATTGGCATGTAATTGTTCCCTCTATCAATCAATTGCGTCTCCTAGTCATACGCTCTAACATATACCTTTAGGGTCCTTACATCCGGCTCTGCAGTACTGTTACCTCTGCTGCATTTGGGTATTGTCACCCAGTAGCGTTCTCCCCCAGATGAGTTGTCGCATTCATAGTTACCCTTGGAAACTCGACACTCATGATGATTTCACCCCCTAGGGATGGGAGTCCAGATAGTCTTATGAACTTTCGATAATGAACCCCATACTTCTTCTCATCATATTTCTAGCTTTCCCAATGGACTCCTAGGTAATATCATCTCGGTTCTATTGACTGCACCTTCATAGTATCATTATCCCTTCATATCATACACCATCAATTTTCCCATCTGCAGATTGTCCTCCATTCACTTACCTAATACAAAAACCCACCAATGGGGCCCCCACCCTCCACCTATTTTATTCCACAAACTTGCATCTTAACAAGACAAGCCATCTTTCACTGGGGCACCCATTTCTATATCTGTATACTCAACTCAAATTATTCTTTATTTATTTGGTAATTGTAAAACTCCTTTGTTTCCAACATTTACTTATGTTTGCTCATTGTCACCCTTGATGGCCTTATTTTTTCTTGGCAAAGAAACCCATGTCTCCCTTGGTTGGGTCATCCTCTCTCTTTTCATACCAACATAGTCCACAAACCCCGAGTATCCCAATTCCATACACCCATGATCTCTGAGTTTTTCCACTTTGTTAGTCTTTGGCATAGTTTAACCCCCTATCTAGTCATCTCCATGACACTAGATCCAGTTTTATGGTTGTTTCCACTCATCCTTCAAAAATTCCCCAACCAAGGGTAGTCTTGAGTCTCCCCGAATCTTGACTCATTAATGTTACCCATCATTACCTAATATCATCTCAGTGGATTTCACGAAGCCCTTTTCTTCTTGGACTTGTGTCTCCCTTTATGTCGACATCATCATAGTTCCCAGAAGGGTGACATTATCTTAACTCTCATTACCTTTACGATGAGGAGTCTCAGACGACACAGAGAGAATCATCATTGTTCGTTGATTCCGTTGACCCCCATAACATTTGACTTCAACAAACTCTCATGTTATGGTGAGTCTTACTATGAGAAAATTGCATTTTTTTCATACCATCCGAAGACCTCTAAATTCATTAGGCCATCAATGCCTACAAGTCATCGACAATTCTTACATTCGTCCTTGCCTCACTTCAGAGTTTGTTCACCATTCAGAACTGTCACCTGTCATTATCAACTTCCCTCGAGGGATTTATAGTTATCTACATCAACATACATCTTCAATTACAGTATCACATTTGGGTTACATGACACGAGCATGGGGCATGTCCACCTCGTTTGTACAAAGATTTTATTTTTTCTCCCTAGAGAAAGGTTTGGGTCCCACGGTTTTCCCTCTCCCTCCAGCGGATCACTCTTGTAGTTCCTCTCTTCACTCTTCATCACAATGACACTCTCAACAAAATAAACATTGATGTATTTCAGCTATATGTATGCTCCTAACCTGACACATCAGGGGCCATCTGTTATCACTGAAAAATTGTCTTCAACATTGCATGCAAATGGTTAAAGAAACACATCAATGCCAACAAAACTCAATCCACCTACAGCACTAAAATGCATTCAAAAGGAAAAAAATATACAAATTGGGTCAAAAATTGAAATGCAGAGATTCACCAAAGGAAGTGTGTGCATAGTGCGCAGTGTGCGTGGACCAACACAAACCTCAGCGTGCAGAATGTCTTAAGTGTGAAATTGTGTACGAGAAAATACGCACACTTCTATGAACGATGCATTTATGGATCTTTGTGGCCCCTCAACCACTTATGGACCAACTCCCAACACAATTTGACCCTCATATCTGAGAGAAATTTGAATGGGAGGCGGGTCAAGGACTAGAGGGTTCCCTAAAAGGCCCCTTGTTCACACTATGAACCAATTACATTTTGTCATGTATGAATGCTATAAATAAGAGCCATGGGTGCACTAAGAAACCAAGATATTCATAGTATTGTTATGCTACAAGAATTCTCCTTGAGAATCCTATTTTCTCTTTGGAGCCTTCAAGAACCATTGCAATAAGCCATTCCACTCACCTTTTCAGGGAATAGTCATTGTTGTTCTTCACCATTTTCCATTTCTTCCATTGTATGAAGATATCTCCATTAGAGAACTCAAGAGCCCTCCCAAGGAGGAAGAGGGGACTCACAAGTCTCTATTTTTCTCTATGGTGTTTTTCCTACTAATCTATTGATCTATTGGTAGCATTATGTTGGTCATTGTTTGATTTTCATGGTTCTAATTTTCTCATTCTTTCTAACACTTATTAGTTGTTTTAGTTTATTTCTTTGTTTATACATGTGTTTGACTTGTTTAACCCACTCACAAATTTATGTCTTGTCTAGCAGGCTCATCTAGACATGCAAGTGTTGTTGTTTTTCTCACCCAAGTGAAAAAACCAACACAACAAGGAGGAAGACCCTTCTACGCACACTTCAACAAATTTTCTCGAACTCCGAACTGCTGAGCTACTCAGGGAAAATCCATGGCTCTCCTCCTCCCAAATGATATATGGTTGAAAATCACTTTGGGACTTTGGAACTTCGGGCTTCAGCTCCTTTTCTCAACAAAACGTAATCTTCACTGAAGTCACAAAGTCGAAAGGACTTGGAGGTTAACCGTCATGCATCTTCTCTAGATCTGATAGCTGGGAAGGGTCTTCCTCCCCCCCGCGTAGATCCCACAGCTCAAATTCAATCTCATGGTTATTAACCATGATAGTTGTGATAACTGCTCTTCCACTCCTCATGAGCTTTCCATTACCACCCAAGAGCTCTCTCAATGCCCCTCTGGCACTTTGTACATCAAATCCTTGTGGAATTTTGACTCCAAATTCCATACTCGTGGCCCTTCCAAATTCAGTGTTGAAACCATGGGATTTGATACCAATTTCTAACATACCCTCACCTCCCAATCCGAGGCATGCCACCGATGAGATTTCATATGCAGAGACTATCATACTTATTTCATTAAAAATAAACATCTCCTTTCTTTTAACATACACAGAATTATGCGGAAGCATACAGTAAATAACATAGTTTTAACATACATTATGTAATTAAGCATGTATAAAAAGTACTTATCTATTTAAGAAGGCCACCAACTACATGCAGACCTTCCACGAACCTCCCATCCTTAGACCATGTTGCTCCAAGATATCAACAGTAGGTCACCCCCAAGCTAGGAATAAACTCCACCTAGGGTAAAATAAATCCTATGATAGGTTGAGGTTACAAAATCTCTAGGAAAGATTCTTTCCCTAGGAATCCACTCACATCCACAAATTATAGTCCCTCATTCCCCACATGCATGTCCCACCCTAGGGAGTGTTCCCCTTCTCTTCTCGACAGTCCTTAGACTTCCCCACTCCCCTTTCATGGATTTAGAAACATATCAGACATGAAGTCTCATAGCACTACAACTGATGTGAGGCTCCTTTTCGAAAAATTACTTCCCCAACAACCTCTCTCACCTAGAGAGAGTTTCTCACATGCATGACAACCTGCTTCTTCAGTTTATCTCCCAGACCAATCCAGTCTAGGTAATCACAACAAAAAATCGGGTGTGGCTCTAGTAAGGACAATAAACCACACTGGTCCAAAGAAAAACATTGGCAACAACAACAAATGGCTAAGGTGTGATTTGGCTCAGGAAAAATACAGACGTCTTATGCTTCATAGGAAAAGTACGGGTTAGCTTCACCGTGTTGCAGGTTATAGATATTGTAGAGATAAAACGATGGAGGAAGTTGATGCTGCATGAATTCTCATTCTGAGTGCGTTAGTGCATGAATCGAGACCATGCAAATAATGGTTGAGAAA
>ML787469.1:14819-37422 GCA_009831015.1 Picea engelmannii | reverse complement strand
CCCCCCCCCCACAACGACTAATTTCCCACATAAAACTGCATGCGCCTAGATTGACACATGGCTCTCTTGGGAGCTCATTCCTGTCCACTTGGAGTTCGTTCCTCTTCCCCAAAGGAAATTACGATAACAGATTTATTTCCCAAACCTTATTTTTTAGGAAAATATATTATAATATTCCCTTAGGGTTAAGCTCTTCAATCTTATCTCTTTTTCCCAACCTCTTAGCCCCTTCCCTTTCCCTTCCCAGTGGAGCTTAGTCCCCCATAAATATTTCTTTGTGGTCAGTCTACATGTAGCGATGTATTTGTATTAATGATTTGAGCATTGATATATACAAAAATAGGCTCAATGGCCTTAGCATATAGGCTCTCTGGCCTAATAAACACATAAGCCTCCCAACTTATAAACACTTGTCTCACCAGCCTATAAACATAATTACAATTTAGTAGGGGTTTGGCCTTAGGGTATTACATTGATTAATGCATCTATGCTTATATCTGAATAGTGAAAGTAATAAGTAGATATTGTATATGTGTAGCATTGTTTTCCTAAGTTCTCTTGCAGGTCATCTTTGGGAGAAGACCCGCAACCTAGGAATCTACAAAGGTGAAGGAATTCTACATCGTATGTTTGGACCAAAGGTACACCTACTAATCTTCCTTCTTCTCTTTTGTCTTTCAGTTTAGATAGTTTTGGGTTAGCTTATGAATAGAAATGTCTTTTAAGGGAAGTCAATGTTTTGCCTGTACCTCGACCTAGTATAGTAATAGGGGGGTTTTTCCTTCTAGCAGAATTGGTGACTCCACTGGGGAGTCTCTCTAGGGTCTTAGTGGGAGATCTTGGTTAGATTTGAATTTCCATTTCTTTCTGAGTTTTCTGAGTGTTCTAAGTTAGGTTGGGTCTCTGGTCACCTTCCAGGTTCCTACAACCAGCTTCCCTTTCTTGAATTATCTGAACAAACTTTTTCCTGTTTTGAAAATTTACAGCGGTGTACGCACCCTGTTCTTGATACAACATGTGTACATATGCAGTCTGCATTATATACATCCCGTGTACATACGTAGGATGGACGTGCACAATATGCATCTCTATTTCTTTGGATAATTTTTTCAAAATATTTTCCTTTCCCTATAGGAAACTTGTGGTTCTCAGGTCTTAGTTCCAAACACTTTTCTTGTTTGGGGTTTAGACAATTTGCAGGCTCAGATTGCTTATGAAATAAAAATAATAATATTGTTGTCTCTCTATGTTTCCTAGCATTTTTGGCTTATTTTTAACTTGAATTTTAAGAAAAATGAGTTTCATGGGGGGCCATGAATCATGTATTCTGTAGTTTCTTTTAGCATATTTTGTTAGATCTTCTTTGATTGGAAGAAAAAAAAAACTAGTTTTTTAGGTCTCTTTCTCTCTTTGCATTCGCTTTGCATTGTTATTTGAAAAAGAAAAAGAATTAGCATAGGGTTTTTTTTTCTTGTCATCTTGAAATAATTTCAAAAGAAAAATAAGAAAGAAAATCCTTTCATTTTCTTTTTTGTTTCACTTGAAAGTTGCATTGTGCATTTTGCATCAAAAGGAGAAAAGATTACATCTTTATGTTTCAAGGATTGTTCATGATTTTTCTTCTTTGAAACTCTTTTCATTTGAAGGATTAGTGTAAAGTTTTATTTTCCAGTGTTCTTATAAGTTTCATTTTTGCAAGAGTCTCAAACAACATCAGTTGCACTTATGTTCATTGAGTAATAAAATCCCCTAAAATCAATGCGCTAATCTAACATATATTAGTAATACTTTTTCTAGGGTTCACCAATAGCTTAGTCTAGGGCCTTGGATTAGGTATGGAGAGGTAAACTCTCCAAGTCCAACCAAAACATAACTTAGGTGTCTATGCCAGGGTATGAAAAATCCACTTTGTAATTACTCAATCTAGGAAGCTCCTCTAACACATGAGTCAAACACAAGGCCACATGGAGGACGGTGAAAAAGATATCCACTCCTTATCCCGACAAAGAGTTTGGGAGAGTATGTTTTGGGGGTGAATATTGTAGCGTTACTGGCCCAACTTGTGTCAGAACTTTGAGACACTTGGATCCATCCAAGGTACTCTAAGAGTGATTCTAGACCTATTATGTTTCAGGCCTCAGGAGGATCTTCGATCTTAGTTACCCTACCCATACACTCACCCGACTATCGATTTTACCCCCTCTGGTTATTGATTACAAGTTGGTGGCCTAGTTTCCATTATATAGGTTGATACATAGGTGACTGCAAGGGGTGTATTATAGTACATGAGGAATACTCTATACTCTCTGGGAAACACTCGAAGGGACCGTCAACCATAGGTCTGGGTAATTTCTTATCATGGCCAGTTGTTTTCCTTTGTGAATGCTTTGGACAATCAGGACTTCATCTCCCTGGGTCATAAGCATTCATAAGGGTATTTTGTTTGGTTTGTATCTTTTTAGATTTTATTCTTAGTCGTGTGCTCTATGCTCCCTACTTTTCCATAGCGAGTTAGTCAGCCATTGCTTTGGGTATTTGACCTAAGGTGGTAGACTGCCCTCTCCACCAATTGTGGGGTCTTTTTGGTCTTCCTCTTAGAAACATGGAGCTGCCTATTTACATGTGTTGTTTTTTATCCCACTGATTCACCAGAGTTGGTGTGTGAGACTTTTATGGACTTGAATGATCCTGCAAGGGAAGAAATTGAGCATAATATCTTCATGGAAATATTTTATGACGATACCAACCAAGGAACCCCTTTACAAGGGGATTATTTTGATTTTCCTCTATTCAGAAACAATGGTGTCCCTTTGATGGCCACTTTGTACATTCCTGGGTTGAATGTGGGACTACCGGTTTGGTTGGGTACCATTCCAAATGTCCTGAATTCTCTTGACACTTCTCAGTTAAGCACCTTATGTCATGGGCATCATGTTGAGGTTCCTTCATCAATAAAGTCTTCTCCCCCTCCTTCTGCCTTCTCTGGTGAAATTATATCTACTAATAATTGGAAGTCTAAACAAAATAGAAAAAGGAAGAATAAGAAGAAGAAATCACCAACATGTGTGTGTCATGTTGGAGATAGGTCATCAACCTCTACAAGTCATGTTGAAGACCAAAAACCAGCCTCTGCAAGTCATGTTGGGGGAAAATTTCTAGTCACTACTAGTCATATTGGTGATAGGTCTGTAGCCTATATGATTCATGTTATCGACCAATCACCAACCTATGCAAGTCATGTTAGAGATGTGCAACCAATGATTGCTAGTCATGTTAGGGAAATTGATTCTATTGAAAAACCTAGATCGATAGGACATATTCCTAAGTTTCCTTGTAAGCTTTGCAAGGGATATCACCTTACTCATCTATTCCCTGGCCTTCGAGAGGCACGAAGATTATGGCCCCTTTATGCAAGATCTTCTGATTCTGAGTCTTCTAAGGTTTCCTCACATTCTATTCAGCCTTTGGTTGATGAAGTGGTCATGCCGATGAAATCTTCGACTGATCCCACTCCTATTTAGGGTGGTGATGCATCTTTAGACTATGTTGTCTCGCAACCTATTCAGCTAGTGGTTGAGGAATTGGTCATTCTGATGCAATCTTCAATTGATCCCACTCTTCTCTTGGAGAGTGTTGAGTCTACCAAAGTGGTCACGCCAATGCAATCTTTGGTTGATCCCACTCTTCTCTTGGAGAGAGTCAATTCTACCAAAGTGGTCATGCCGATGCAATATTTGGCTGATCCCACTCTTCTGTTAGGGATTGATGTGTCTACCAACTATGTTTTTAGCATTTCCAATTCAATACTTTCAAAACGGGGTATTCCTCTCACTTAGAGCACACCCCCTCTAAGTCCTAGGATGGTTTCATTTTATTGGAATCATCTTGTTGAGCCTCGTCTTCCTTCTTCTTAACCATTTCAAATAAGGGTTGAATTTAATTCAAAAAACATTTACTGATGTATTGTGGATGAAGGAGCCTCTGAAAGTATTTTATCCTCCTCAGCTTGGCAAGATTTGGATTCTCCCGATCTTGTGTCTGCATCACATGAGCTGTTGGATTTTGAAAAACATCCTAGTGAATATTTGGGGATTCTACCTCAATTTCCTATCTCGTTAGGTGGGAAGATTGTCCTTGTCGATTTAATAGTGGTGCAAGGCCTGTTATATTTTAATATGCTTCTCGGTCGTGATTATGTATATTCTATGAATGTTGTGGTGTCTACACTCTTTTGGGTGATGCATTTCCCTCGCAATGGAATCATTGTCACTATCGACCAGTTGGCATATGATAATCACCATCCTAATTCGACATTAGTTCAGGATCCCCTTTTGTATGTTCCTAGTGTTTGTGTAGACTCTACCTTTCCATAGGTTAATTATGTGGTGTCTTATCCTTGATGTTCAATTGCTTCTAAGAAGGAACCTGTGCAATCATGTTTTCCTTCTCAAGGCATGGTCTCAAAAATTGATCAATCTTTTTATCCAATGGGGGCATGGGAGCCTTTTCTTCCCTCTCTTGGTCCGAGTGGTCTTGAGTTTCCTTTTGATTTTGATCTCACTATATGTAGATCCTAAAACCCTCATTCTCGTGATTATTCATTGATAGACTCTGCCAGTCCTAGCCATAACCTCCATCATCATATGGAATATGGTCATTTTTCTTCGCCCTTTGGGACTGTCGACCCTCCTCGTTCGCGTGATTTCTCATATTTTTAATTGCCTTTGGATGAGGCTATCCTTGAAGCCATGACTACAGTTTCTATAGCATGGGAATACTTACACCATGGTGTGTGTTTTCTTCCCTTTTGGGAGAATTTCCAGGTTGACTATCGAAGAGACTCTTGGTTAGAGCCTAGAAGCGGGCTCTACCTGAACTACTAGCACGCATGAGCCGTAAGGATGTGCAGTACCTTGTACATATTATACAGTCCAAGTTTGTTGTTTTCAAGTTTTTTTATTCAGTAACACTAGTTATTTTTTGAATTTTCTATCTATATTGGATTTATTAACTTCTAGATGAGTGTTATTAGCCTTATATGCAATATCTTGGAGACATTTTTCTTTGAATTTTGTTTCATCGTATCAATTCGTTATGACATGTATTGACTTCAAAACTGACACATAGATTATTATTTTCCCTACTTGCAGTTTTTCATTATCCATTTCCTTGTTCATTTGGCCTTAGGATCGACCCCACTGGATTACGAGAATAACCTTTTGTGTTGATAAGTGTGTTGTACTTTATGTGGTAGAGCCTTTATTTCCATGGGAATCCTAGTTAGAGACTTGTTTTCCATTTGGTGCCCATGTCGAAGTACTTCATAGGCACAGGAGTCCTTTTAGACCCACCATGACTTTGCAATGAAGCCTCATTCTTCTTCTTAGTCATCATTCTTGGCCTTTCCCACGGGACTCCCTAAGAGCATAGTTTGTTGTCTTTCAATCTCGCTTAAACTTTGAAAGGAACATCTAATGAGAGATTTTTTATTATTTTTAGTCTCGTTTGGATTTGTTAGAGATATTTCTTGTAAGGGGGTTAGAATGCAAAAGAATGGGTTAAAATCCCACTTGTCCTAAGTTTGGGGTGCTGATGGACCCATGATTAAACGAAAATCAAGTCTGGACGGAAAGGATCGCGGCACCCGGATCAACGGCGCAGGTGCGATTCCGGACCCCCCCTGCCTTTCTACCTTTAAGCGCAGGGGGGGGGTCCGGAATCCGGGGCACACCTCTTCGACGGCCCAGATCAGCGCGCCCGGATCAACGACGATGAAGGCAATTCCGGACCCCCCCTTCCTTTCTACCTTTAAGCGGAGGGGGGGGGTCTGGAATCGGGCTCGCAACTTTCCAACGGCTGAGATCTTAGCACCCGGATCAATGGCGCTCACGCCATCCACATCATCCTCGGCTGCTCTGTGTTTAAGCGTGCGTGGGCCCTTCTCCCGTCATATCACCTTCCAACCGACGTTCTCCTGCTGCCATGAGTCATCCATCTACCTCTCCTCTATGGTCCGCGTGGTCTTCCTTCCTCCTCATCACCCACACACCATCTGCCACGCATCTCCTTCCCTCCACGTCAGCCTCCCATTAAAGTGTGTCTATCACATCTTCTCCCCTGTAACCTCTCTTGTTCTCTCATCACCTCTTACTCCACTCCCCACTGTTTTGGCCCCATCACTCCATTCACGTGCCTCACCTTCCGCGCTATCCTCCCCGCATATTCTTTGAGCCAGTCAGTTATTCCAGGTGGCAGCGCAAGAGGCCTTCCACGTCCCAAAGATGCCAAGCTGGCCAGGTCGTCCTCAATCCCTATGAAGCAGTTATTGAAGCGGTTGGTGGTGGTTAGACATCACCTCCGCCATAATGGGAAAGCACGGCCATGAATTTAAGGCACGTCGATTCACCGTTGGAACTGTCAAAGAGCCAGATTGCGTCTGACATAAGTTGCATGATCTTCCAGAGATTGACTGTCAGAAGCCATGCAGACGCAAAGCTTTCAATGCAATGTCTCGGTTCCGCTGTTGTTGTTGTTTTGAGTATATGAAGGCGTTTTCGCCATTTTTGTATCTATCGATGGTTGAGTTGAGCTCTCGGTTGTAAATCTTTAATGAAGCACTAATACTCTAGTTATGTATGCACTCTTGAGACTTCTCGCCTGATGGATGCCAGTTTCTTTTACATCTTTGTTACACTGTGTTAGAATCGCTCAGAATTGGAGGACCCAGTCGAGCTATAGCTGTTATAGGATGATGTTAGATAAGATCACTGTAGCAGTTATGATGTTTCTAGCCAGTTCTTGTGATTTTCCCAGCATTGAGTGACTTGGAATTGGAGGATCCAGTCAAGTCCTCCTCGGTTTCTTGAGACCCTGAACCAAGCGGATCTTGCATTCAGTGTCTTTCTTTTGCAGATAGCTGTAAGCCTGTTGCCCAAAGTTGTTTGTTCATTTTCCTCATTAAGTCTTCCACCTATTCGCCCTTTTATCAACTCACTTGCTGAAGTTGGATCAAGACCTCCTTTGTCACTTATGTACCAGACTCAGTCCCCGAGTTAGAGTGATATCTCCTCGATTTTTCCTCCATTTGATCACCCCTTTCAAACAAATCGTGACATTAAACTGATGGGCCTCGGGCTCTGCTCCTGCAAGCAATCCAGGAGTGACTTCCGGCTCCAACATTTCTAGCGCCGTTGCCGGGGACGAAGTTGAATATTTTCCCCAGGATTGAACGACAAAGATCAACTGATTCTGAAGGTGCATCAGATATCAGAACTTGAAGATTGCTACTGTGCACCTGGCGACTCCATTGTGACAACTCCACTGAGGAGAACCTGCACTATCAACTATGGCTTCGAGAGGTAGACATACGAGGTCTAATCCACACTTGCCTTTAGCTACACCAGAAGCTGATGCGGAAGCAGTGCGCAGAAAGGGAAAAATATCTGCAAAAGAAGTTTCTGTCGCTGAAAAAGGTAATACGCCCTCCCCTTCTGTGAGAACTCCATTTTCTTATTCGCAACTTCCTAGTCGTCCTTCTTCCGAAGTTTCCCGTCTTCTGAATTTCGGGAGTGTTCCTGCTGAGTTTTCTCCTCCTGGTCTAGTATCAGAAAGAGAAATCCTTGTCACTCCCTCCTCCCTAGAGGTCTTGCCTCATCACAGACCTCGAGCTTTCGAAGGTTTCACCACCCCTCCTTTTGTTGCTACTACCGCACAAAGAGAAGCGTATGCACACTCAGGTCCCTTGGATTTCTCTCTATTTTCTCCGTTGTCTCCTCCAAGAATCTTTGTTCCGACATCTCCCGTTCATACTCCTTCTCCTTTGAGTTCTCCTCTACCTAATATCCCTATGGCTGGTGCTAATCCCCCTCCAAATAGAATGGATGCCATAGTTTCTGCCAGATATGCTCCTTTGATTCTACCCCATCCTCTGAACCCCCTCCCTACTGGAGACTATTTGAAATATATGCCCAAGTTCAGTGGGGAGGGAGACGTAACTGCTGAAGAGCACCTAGCTGCTTTTTACAGCTATGCAGACAACTTGAATATCGAGAGTGAATATGTCTGGATGAGAGTCTTTGTCCAGAGCCTAGATGGAGAAGTGAGGAAATGGTTCCGAGGACTGGCCCCTGGATCTATTGCTGGCATTGAAGCCTTGGATAACGTTTTCCTGAGGCAGTGGGGAGACAGAAAATATTATATGTATTACATGACAGAGTTTGGGTCTCTGAGGAAGATGGAAGGGGAGTCTGTCTCAGACTTCTCCAAAAGATTTAATAAGATGTACAATAAGATTCCTGCAAAGATTAAACCCTCAGAGGCCTCTGCTCAAATTTCCTATGCTGGCGCATTTGACCCTTATTTCTGTCTCGTGTTAAGAGAAAGAAGATCTACCTCTTTAGCTCAGATGCAATATGCAGCTATAGAAGTGGAATCCAACATATTGGCAGTTGACAGACTGAGAAACTAGGCCGACACAGACAGAAGAAAGGAAAAGTCGGAAGCCTCAACTTTCGTCCCATCACTGCTCCACCCCCAAGTAAATGAGGTGACCCGAGTTATGAACCTCCTTAAAGAAGAGGTGGAGAGATTGAAGGTGGAGAGGAAACAAATGAACAAGGGCCCTCAGAGCACCGAGAACAGGGCAGGTTTCAAAAGGCAAAATAATTTCACTCCTCCAACTATGCACAGAGAGAAAGAAAGAGACAGAGACGACCAAAGAATTCAGGCTCCCTTTCAGAACAATTTTGTGGCTGATGAAGAACAAGGGGAAGAAGACGAGCCTGAGCCAAAAATCCACAGTTTAGAAGTCACTCCCCCTTTTCCTCATCTCACTCGGACGGCCTATGAAGAGTCTCTCATGGATAGTCATCTAAATGAACTAAGCAAGGGAGACAAAGCTAGCGGCAGTCGAGGCAGGTACAACTTGAGGTCTGACAAACGGGCAGCAGCACCTGATGTTCCTGAGCCATCCACTAGAGTAGAGAGGCCTACTAATGAGATAGCAGATGCTCACAGAGTTAAGAAGGCTCAACCTTTCTCTCCCATTGTCCATAGTCATGTTCTTGAAATTAGAGAAATCCCAAAGCCCATGTCTTCTTTCAATTTTGAACATGAGATTCAAAAGATCAAAATTCCTATGCCACTCATTGAGTTAATTAAACATGGGGAATTCAAAAAACGCTTCTCTGAGATTTTGAAATACGAAGCCTCATATCCTCTCACAGACTCCATAAACCTCCAATATGAAAGGCCTGCAGTTGTCTTAGGTCCCATGGTAGAAGACAGAGATGATTCATCCCCTCCCTTCTACACCTCCCTGAACATACATGACAAGGTACTGCATAATTTCCTTATGGATTCAGGGGCCTCCCACAACCTCATGCCCAAAACTGTCATGGAGGAATTAGGACTGGAAGTCACCCGAGCCTATCATGACCTCTATTCTTTCGACTCCAGGAGGGTGCAGTGTTTGGGAGTCATCAAGGACCTAGTAGTTTCCCTGTTTCAGCTGCCCATGAAGAGTATGATCATGGATATTGTGGTAGCTGATGTTCCCCCCAAGTTTGGCATGTTGTTGTCAAGGTATTGGATTAAGAGACTTGGAGGGACGTTACAGATGGATCTCACATATGCCACCATTCCAGTCTTTGGAGGGGAACATAGGAGATTATACAGAGAAGCCCAGCTAGCCTACATTGTCAGTGACGAGGCCAACCCTACCAATAATCCCATCTATGCCTTGGACACTGATTTAGGCTCCAGTCTACTACAGTTAACCCACACCCCTGAGGCTCCTTTACAGATTAGAAAGAAGCCCATTCATAATCAGGAGACCTCCCCTCCAACCACCTCTGTTTGGAAGATGTTCTTTGATGGAGCTTCCTCCAGTATGGGTGTAGGTGCTGGAGTGATATTCATATCACCCTGTTAAGAGGCCATATCTCTATCATACAAGCTGGAATTCGAGGTCACCAACAATGTGGCAGAGTATGAAGCTCTGGTTCTAGGATTAAGAGCTGCAAAATAAATTAGAATCAAGGAGATGGCTGTGTTTGGGGATGCAGAACTGATTGTCCAGCAGGTCAAAAATGTTTATCAGACTAAGCATCCTCGGCTCAGGAATTACAGGAACGAGGTATGGGACCTGGTTGATGATTCCTTCCTGGATTTTAACATTTCCTACATTCCAAGGGAGGAAAATGCCTCAGCCGACTTTTTAGCTTTCACAGCTAGTGTGCTCGAAGTTCCCACGCCGCCCACTGTCGGGTCTGATGTTGAAATAAAATACAGACCTTCTATACCAGACAACGTCAAATACTAGAAGGTGTTTGAAGATGATCAAGAAATTGAGAAATTTCTCCATTCCATTGATGACTTTTCCACAATGCACATAGATGAGAATCCTGAAGAGGAAGATGACCATCACCCCGGGGAATTTGTGAATAAAATTGCTGATCACCGGATCATTCAGCTACCGGGAAATCACATTCCGAGAGGACTGATCCCGTTAGAAAGATTGTTCGACGGGAATGATGTGGCAGTAAAGGGTAAGGTTTCAGGTGATGATGATGACACAGCTGAATGCAACATAGGCACATCTGAGGAGCCTAAATTAGTCAAGCTGTCAAGGAGTTTGAATGAGGAGCAGAGAGCCAGATATACTAAACTGCTGAAGGAGTTTGCTGATGTGTTTGCATGGACCTACAAAGACCTCAAAACGTATGACACATCATTCATCGAGCACAGGATCCCACTAAAGGAGGAGGCTAAGCCATTCAAGCAGAAGCTGAGACAAATAAATCCCATGTTGCTACCTGTCATGGAGAAAGAGGTAAAGAAGCTGTTGGATGCCCAGATCATTGTCCCCTTGAGATATTCTGAATGGGTGGACAATTTGGTCCCGGTGAGAAAGAAAAGTGGAGAAATCAAACTCTGTGTCGATTTCAGGAACCTGAACAGAAGTTCGAGGAAGGACAATTATCCCCTGTCCAACATGGAACACATATTACAGAGGCTCACTGGTGCATCCAGGATGTCCATGATTGATGGTTTCTCTGGATACAATCAGATATCAGTCATGCCTGAGGACAGAGAAAAAATAGCTTTCACCACTCCTTGGGGCACATTCATGTATGCTAAAATGCCTTTCGGACTGATGAATGCAGGAGCAACATTTCAGCAGGCCATGGACATAGCCTTCGTCGGGGAGAAGGATCAGTTTGTGGTGATATATCTGGATGACATCACAGTCTTTTCCAAAATTGATAAAGAGCACCGCTGCCACTTAAAAAGAGTTTTCCTGAAATGTCGAAGGTATGGCCTATCTTTAAACCCCAAGAAATCATTGTTTTCTATGTAGGAGGGAAAGCTGCTAGGTCACATAGTGTCAGCAAAAGGAGTAAGGATTGACCCAAGCAGGGTGGAAGCGATCCAGGCCCTGTCACTTCCCCAGTCTAAGAAGGAAGTTCAGGCATTTTTGTGGAAGGTTAATTTTCTGAGGAGATTTGTCTCGAACTTTGCTGAGCTGGTGAAGCACATCACAACCATGCTCAGAAAGGGCCATGAAATAAAATGGACTACTGAATCCAGGGATTCTTTTGCCTAGATAAAGAAAGCATTGACTGAGGCACCTATGCTAATCAGTCCCGATTATTCTAAATATTTCCTGATTTTCTCATTTGCTTCCGATGACTCAGTAGCAGCAGTCTTATTGCAAAGAAATGATCAAGGGCGAGAGCAGCCCATTGCCTTCTTCAGCAAGGCATTGAGAGATGTTGAACTCAGATATGAGATCATGGAGAAACAGGCCTATGCATTGGTGAAAGCTCTCAAAGCTTTCAGAATCTATGTTTTGCACTCAAAGATCACTGCATATGTCCCTTCAACTTCTGTGAAGGACATTCTTATACATCCCGACATAGACAGGAGGAGGGGCAAATGGATCGCTAAGATCCTGGAATTTGACCTAGAGATTAAGCCCACCAAGTTGATAAAGGGGCAAGGCTTGGCCAAGCTGTTGGCTGAATCCAATTGCAAGACTTTGGGAATTAACTTCATCAATGAGCAAGCTGAGTCATCTGGCAGTAATTCCCAGATCTCCATACCCCTAGCAGCGTGTCCCTGGTACAGGATATCTTGTACTTTCTACAAGAATTAAAGCCCCCTGATGGATTGGGAAAGAGTAGGGCCAGAGCTCTGAAGCTTAAAGCGGTCAAATATTGTCTCATTGACCAAGCCTTGTACTGGAGAGATCCTCTGGGGATACTATTAAGGTGTTTGGACCTGCTGCAAGCCCAGAAGGTGATGTTCGATTTTCATAGCAGCCTCTGCGGAGGTCATCATTTTTGGAAGACCACAGCCCACAAAATCCTCCGGACTGGGTATTACTGGCCTACCTTGTTTACTGATGTCTGCAGAGAAGTCAGGGCTTGCATCAAATGCCAGAAGTTCTCAGGTAAACAACAACTCAAATCTTTGCCATTAAAGCCTGTAGTAGTTTCGGCACCCTTTCAGCAGTGGGGATTGGATTTCATCGGAGAGATTCATCCTCCCTCAAGTGGCCAGCACAGATGGATCCTCACTGCGACTGATTATTTCACCAAGTGGATAGAGGTTGTCCCCACCAGGAGCACTTATCACAAATTAATCATCAGCCTCTTGGAAGACATCATAGCCATATTTGGCTTCCCAAGCAGGATTGTCACTGACAATGCCTCCCCCTTCAGGTCTGAGCCTCTGATCATATTTTGTGAACAAATTGGGATTTCATTGGTTCACTCTACTCCATACTATCCTCAAGGAAACGGGCTGGCAGAGTCCTCCAATAAAAGCCTGATCAAGCTTATCAAAAAGCTATTGGAGGACAATCAGAAGGCCTAGGACTCAAAGCTCAAATTTGCTCTCTGGGCCGATCGGGTGACAACCAAGAAGTCCCTGGGTCTCTCACCTTTCCAACTTGTTTACGGAATAGAGGCCGTTTTCCCCACTCAGCTTGCCTTACTTGTGGCAAATTTCCTCCAGGACCTTGAAGAAGAGCCTAACCATGTGATCAGAAGAATTCACCAGATGGTGGAAGTATAGCAGATCAGAGAGCAGGTCATGGACAGAGCCTACAATCATCAGCAGAAGATCAAGCAGGCTTTTGACAGGAAGAGCAAAAAGAAAGAATTCAAGCAAGGTGACCTTGTATTCAAGTGGGACGTACCCAGGCAAGACAAGGGCAAACACAGTAAATTTGACGCCCTCTGGCTGGGGCCTTTCAGGATCCTTGAAGCATGTTCAAACAACACTTATAGGTTACAGGATCTGGAAGGCGAAGAAGTTTTTAATGGCCCAGTGAATGGGCATTTCTTGAAAAAGTGTTTTTTATGAGCCACAGTTGGCTCTTTTTGTTTCGTTTTGTACATATTGTTTCTATTTTTTGTTTTTCGGACTAATAAATGACTCCATAGCCCAACAACAAAGGCATTGAATCTGTAAAAGAGTTCTTAGAGCATCACAGGGATGACTCTATCCCCCATGGAGCCAGATGTTAGAGATATTTCCTGTAAGGGGGTTAGAATGCAAAAGAATGGGTTAAAAACCCACTTGTCCTAAGTTCGGGGTGCTGATGCGCCCATGATTAAACGAAAATAAAGTCTGGATGACAAGGATCGCGGTGCCTGGATCAACGGCACAGGTGCGATTCCGGACCCCCCCTGCCTTTCTACCTTTAAGCGGAGGGGGGGGGGTCCGGAATCCAGGGCACACCTCTTCGACGACCCAGATCAGCACGTCTGGATCAACAGCGATGAAGGCAATTCCAGACCCCTCTGCCTTTCTACCTTTAAGCGGAGTGGGGGGGTCCGGAATCGGGCTCGCAGCTTTCCAACGACTGAGATCTTAGCACCCGGATCAATGGCGCTCGCGCGATCCACATCATCCTCAGCTGCTCTGTGTTTAAGCGTGCGTGGGCCCTTCTCCCGTCATATCACCTTCCAACTTTCGTTCTCCTGCTGCAATGTGTCATCCATCTACCTCTCCTCTATGATCCACATGGTCTTCCTTCCTCCTCATCACCCACACACCATCTTCCACACGTCTCCTTCCCTCCACGTTAGCCTCCCATTAAAGTGTGTCTATCACATCTTCTCCCCTGTAACCTCTCTTGTTCTCTCATCACCTCTTACTCCACTCCCCACTGTTTTGGCCCCATCACTCCATTCCCGTGCCTCACCTTCTGCACTGTCCTCCCCGCATATTCTTTGAGCCAGTCAATTATTTCAGGTGGCAGCGCAAGAGGCCTTCCACGTCCCAAAGATGCCAAGCTGGCCAGGTCGTCCTCAATCCCTATGAAGCAGTTATTGAAGCGGTTGGTGGTGGTTAGACATCGCCTCTGCCATAATGGGAAAGCACGGCCATGAATTTAAGGCACATCGATTCACCATTGGAACTGTCAAAGAGCCAGATTGCGTCTGACATAAGTTGCACGATCTTCCAGAGATTGATTGTCAGAAGCCATGCAGACGCAAAGCTTTCAATGCAATGTCTCGATTCCGCTGTTGTTGTTGTTTTGAGTATATGAAGGCGTTTTCGCCATTTTTGTATCTATCGATGGTTGAGTTGAGCTCCCGGTTGTAAATCTTTAATGAAGCACTGATACTCTGGTTATGTATGCACTCTTGAGACTTCTTGCCTGATGGATGCCAGTTTCTTTTACATCTTTGTTACACTGTTTTAGAATCGCTCGGAATTGGAGGACCCAGTCGAGCTATAGCTGTTATAGGATGATGTTGGATAGGATCACTGTAGCTGTTATGATGTTTCTAGCCAGTTCTTGTGATTTTCCCAGCACTGAGTGACTTGGAATTGGAGGATCCAGTCAAGTCCTCCTCGGTTTCTTGAGACCCTGAACCAAGCGGATCTTGCATTCAGTGTCTTTCTTCTGCAGATAGCTGTAAGCCTGTTGCCCAAAGCTGTTTGTTCATTTTCCTCATTAAGTCTTCCACCTATTCGCCCTTTTATCAACCCACTGGCTGAAGTTGGATCAAGACCTCCTTTGTCACTTATGTACCAGACTCAATCCCCGAGTTAGAGTGATATCTCCTCGAGTTTTCCTCCATTTGATCACCCCTTTCAAACAAATCATGACATTAAACTGATGGGCGTCGGGCTCTGCTCCTGCAAGCAATCCAGGAGTGACTTCTAGCTCCAACAGGATTACTTAAGAAAATAAGCCCCCATGGAGTCTTCTTTAAGCCCTTTCTAGACTCTCTAAAATTGAAAAGATTGTCGAGCGATCATGTTTCCCTTCACACTCTCCAAACTCAAATTT
This sequence comes from Picea engelmannii, assembly GCA_009831015.1. Taxonomy (NCBI): domain Eukaryota; kingdom Viridiplantae; phylum Streptophyta; class Pinopsida; order Pinales; family Pinaceae; genus Picea; species Picea engelmannii. The sequence continues at coordinate 22,109 of ML787469.1, read as the reverse complement.
GAAGGCACATATGTCTGATGATAGTTTACCCCTTTTTCGGTCTAGACAATTAGTTTATGAATAAAGGTATTCCCTAGGAGCTTCAGTTTGCTAGGAGAGTATTCTAAGGTGTAAGTTTAACCCTTTTTCATTCTTGAGGAACTAAATTTTCTAAAAAGGGACATTCTCCTTGGTTTTGGTTTATCTCTTTTTCAGGCCTTGGAGATTATTCAGGAAAAAGGAACCCCATCAGAGTCCATAGTTAAGATATTTTCCTACTCCCTAAATATAAAAATATTGTCGAGTGACCTTGTTCCTTTCATACTCATTAATTGGTCTAGAAAGAACATCTATTTGGCATAAGTTTAACCCTTTTTCCAGCCAATAGATTATCCATGAAAAAGGTATGCCTCGGGAGACTTGTCTCACTAGGAGAGTTCTCCTAAGTTATATTTTATACTTTTTTAGTCTAAGGAGACTAATCCTAGAAAAAGGTTATGAGTCCATAGTTAAGATCTTTTCAAACTCCTTAAAATTGAAAATATCGTTGAGTGATATTGTCTCAATCACACTCGTTAAAATGGTTTTGAAGAGACATCCTTTTGGTGTAAGTTTAACCCTTTTTCGAACTGATTAGACTAGTTGTGAAAAAGGAACTCCTTGGAGTCTTCATTAACGTTTTTTCAGACTCTCTAAAATGTGAAAAAAACACCGAGCTTACCTTCTCTGGGTTCGTAAAAATTCACATGGAAGGATTCTTCTTGTATCATGCTTCATTGCATCGCATGTCTCATCCTTGCGTCTTTGACCTAATTCTAGCTCCATGTTTCTCTGAACTGAACCTTTAAAGAATTCCTTATACATAAGCCTTGCAACTCTTTTTTCCCTTGCGATCTGACACCCTGACCTGTGGAGGAATTTTCCCCGAGTGTCCTTGTTCTGCACATGTCTTCTTTCCCTAAGCATCAGTATGTTCCATGTGCTTGGAACCAATTTGCTTGCTCGCGACACTCGTTCCTCTTTTGTAATGTAACATTCTTTTAATTTTTTTCAACCTCATTAAAAATTTGAAAAAGACAAAAAAAATCAAATATTTCAAAAAGAGGGGAATATGTTATCTTTTATTCGACAACAAGATAGTCATCCTTGGAAAAATCACATCCTTATGCTTGTTCACCAAGCATTGGGATCTAGTATGACCTTAGGAAGCTCTTCTCACTATATAGAGTTGTGTCCTTCGTTTGGTTACTCTTCCAAAAAAATGGAGAGTTTGTGGTGCCTCCTATTGATCCATATGGATGTCGATGGCCTCCCACCTATTCCAACCGGTTCATTTTAGCGGTTTTCCGATTTGGTAGTTTTTTCCTAGTTTTCAGGTCCTCGACTTCCGGGGCCGTTTTGAGGCCCTAAACAATGTTATTAGAGCTCTCCATAGTCAAACTATAGACAAATTCAGATTCTAATGGAAATATGTGTATTCCTTGGATAGACCTTTCCAATGGGCTATTGTGAGCCTAAAACGAGGATTGTATTCAAAAGTTACGAACCTGGGAAGTTGACGTACTAACTTACCCCAGCGGGGCTCACATGACTTTTGGCGCTTCATCTCCTAGGGTTAGGTTTTTGGATTTCTATGGTTTTCAAATTCATGTTTATTGTAAAAAGGACTTCAGAGCCTCATTGTACTCATATTCTTGCGAATGAGTGCAACCATCACATCTCTTCTCAAAGATAAGCCACCACCATTCCAACAAGCTTGTTTTCTACTGAATTTACAGTTTCAACATATTTCCTTATTGAATAGAAGCCATATTTATTGTATCTATGTTATTATGTGTTAAGCATAATAATAATAATATGTATTCATTTCATTCTTCTCATAAAATATGGATCACCTGTATCACAGACTTATGTCAACATTACGTTGCCTGAGTCTCATCATTTTTCGTGATTTTGTTCAAGGGAAGTTTTATCCATCTTGATTCATCCATTTTGCAGTTTATCTCTTGAATTTCATGAGTCTTCCATCTCGAGAGTCTATTCAAGTCCAGATTCAAAATCGATGAAGTTCAGTCCCTGACGATCGAGATCCTCTAGTCTTTTCCTGACGACATGTTAAAGACCTCAGGGTAGTGAGTCTTACACTCCTATTGTACTCATACTTTAGTTTTTGAAGATATTGAATTTGTTTCTCGAGCTATGAATATCCTCATGTCCAACAATAAGCGTCAATGCTTCTTGAAGATGCATATTATTTTGTACTTAAATATCATCAAATGATTTTGAGATGTAGATTTGTTGTGTATTGCTCATGGCTACACTTTATAGACATTTATATGGCATGGATATATAGTGTACTTGATTTGAAGCCATTATTAGTTCATCATGATCATGGGTATTCCCACCTCAGAGAGATTATTATTGTTTTGCAGATGGTGCACTCCTGAACTCTGGTCCCGGGCTCACTCGACTCTGTTCCATTCCACTGGTAAAGATATTGTAATGTATTTATTCCACCAGTTTCTCTTCTGACCTCACACATTAGGGGTCATATGTTATAGTCCAAAAATTATCTACCTATGAATTCATGGCATTGGCCTTTCCACTTACAAAATTTTGCAAATTACTGTTGAGGATCCTTCTTAAAAAAACCATTTTTTGGAACATGTACACACCCTGCTAAACTACTTCTGACATAAACACTCTATATTCATATTATATAGCCCATGTATTTACGTGATATGCATACTATATAGCCCGCGTTTACCTCCAAAAGTTGCAAAATATATATAATTGCAAGGAATTCGGTAGAGTTTATGGGATATCGAGGGTTTCCCAACCATTTTACCCATTGTAGCTCATCCTCAAATTGAATAACCATATTTTTCTCATACAAAAAGAGTTCTTGGGGTCCCATTTACAACATCAAGAAAGAGAACAAAGAAACTCTGCCAAAATCCCTTCCCCTTCTAGCCCAAGTTTTGCAACCCTTTCTGAGATTTGGCCTCAACATTCCCCCTCCATTCCTTTCTCCTTATACAATCCATTCCCTTTTCCCAAATACATCACTTGATTGTGAGAGGTAGCATGAGAATGATTCACTTGGAGTAGTAATAAGAGGATCCCATACCTGGTTCAAGAAGCATTTTCCAATAAGAAGGTTTTAATCTTTCTAATCTTCATTTTGAATAAAATAGTTATTTCCTGTCCCAAGACATTGTGTCTTTATATCTTTATTAATTAATGCATCTATGCTTATATTTGAATAGTGAAAGTAACAAGTAGAGATTGTATATTTGTAGCATTGATTTCCTAAGTGTTCTTGCAGGTCATATTAGGGAGGAGACCCACAACCTAGGAAGCTAAAAAGGTGAAGGAAGTCTACATCAGACATTTGAACCAAAGGTACACCTACTAATATTCCTCCTTCTCTTTTTTCTTTCAATTTATAAAGTTTTGGGGTAGCTTAGGAATAGAACTGTCCTTTAAGGGAAGTTAGTGTTCTTCCTGTACCTTGACCCAGTATAGTAATAAGGGATTTTCCCTGATAGCACACATGAGGCCCCTTTACTATTAGGTCAACCTTATTACATATATATTTACAGATTAAATGTACATTTAGCCCCATTACTGTTAATTATCTTTCTTCTCTTTGCTTGGTATTTGATTACTCTAGTATTGGGTATAATACCATCATATTTGGCATGTACATCCTTTAGATGGAGTTCAAATTCTTCAAGTATCTTATGTTGACCTTCTTGAATCTTTTCTTCTTTCTCCTTTTGAAGCTGCAATGTGAATCCATCTATCAAATTATGACAACCTTCTTCAATTATGGCTTGTATTTTTTTATTTTACCTCATCAATATTTAATGATTCATCAACGTTATTGTAAATTTCTTCTTCCAATATTTTGGTACATTCTTCATCCAAGATTCTTGTTTCTTCTTGATTTTGATAATTATTCGTCTCTTATTTCAATGTTTTAACCTCATCCAATGGTTTTCTTTTATTGTTTCATAATCCACATATTTCTTCATCTTTATTTTTCAAATCTTCCAATGAATCATCCTTTTCCCACTTTGTTTTTCTACTCTTTTCTTGCTTTAAGTTATTAACCTATTTAATGAGTGATTCATTAAGGAATTGCATCTTGGTGAAATCATCACTTTTGTTTGTAATATATTTTGTTATATCTTCATTATTCTTTTGAAATTTTGAGACATTTTATTTTTATTCCTTTAATTCAACTTGAATTTTATGCATCTCCTTCATTTTTTTTCCTTGATCCATTTATTTGAGAAGAGTTCTTCAAATTTTTCCCATGTGAAGTGGAATATAGTATCTTCATCAAATTTATTCCACCACTTAGAAGCTTCCCCCAAAAAACCAAAATATGCACTACAAGGACTCAAATCGGTTTTCTTTATCATCCTCAACCATTCCTCAGGATTTATTTCATCTTTATCTTCATCTCCACGAAAGTGAGGTATTTCCATTGATTCTTAATTAAGGTCTAACCCCGACCCTCAAATTACAACCTCAATATATTAGTAATAATGATATACAATAGTTATAATCCTTGTTCCAATATAATATTTTATATATTCACTTTTCAATGGATTTTGAATAAGCTCAATCAAATATCCCAATAAAAAGTTATGATAGTTTTAAGTAAACATACCTTTGAAACCATGATTTGGAGTTTGTCCTACTAGCCGACCTTCATTCTGATGTATTTATGAAATTTTGGTCCCTATGAATCTAAAATTTCGACATGTAGTAGTTTGAATTTTCTTCTCTACAATTCCATAGGTCTGACAAAAATTGTGTGTGTCAAATGAAAGTTATGGTAACTTTCCCAAACCTTTCTGATTTTTGTTCTTTCCAGGAGAGAAAACTTGTACAACATGCCACATGCAAAATATTTGATATCGTATTCTGACACTCATAAAAAAAATTAATATGGACTATACTCTTTCCAATGCAACTTCTTTTTATAGAATTGGGGTCTTCTATGAAGAATTTATCATTGTTTTACTCAGAACACCTGTTTGAGACTAGTTACAGGACTAGTAAAAATCCATTTCTTTGACATGGTCTATCTTCGAAAGTACAATGAACCAGAAGCTGAAATTTGTACCACAAGTACCTTAATATTTCTTCTAATGTATTTATGAAGTGGACCCAAAATAATGTTATAATTAAAAATTAAAAGATGACTTCCATGAGGAAGAAAAACCCTAAGATCGATGCTCCTATACCAAATGTAATGATTCAAATGCTTAAAATATCAAAATAAACTAAAAGTAGACCATGTACAAAATGGAAGCATGGAGAACAACTCCAAGATAGATAAGTTACACAATAACTCCTTAAAGAATAAGATAACTGTTGGCAAATATTGAACAAGCAGTGAATGCGTATTGATAGTTGTTGTCATTGATGGCAAGTTTGCAGATAGGGAATAGTTGTTGTCATTGATGTGTTAGTATCAGACAGATTGCAACAAGATCACGGTTCAATCGTAACCATTGAATCTAAAATGAATCTGGACCGTAGTTTACAGTCCTTGTCGGAGAGAGGATCTGAGCCATCAGATCGGAAGAAGACACCCGTCAGTCATCAGATCTGCAGAAGTTGCGAGGGAGATAAGCGTGGCAGCGATCGGGCGCCACCGGGAGAAGCTCGACAGAAGGCTTCATCGGAGAATCGAGGATCAAGACTTTGAAATGTCCAATACACTTGACAACAAAAACCTCGAAATCGCGATATGTGATTTCACGATTTGATCGCATCCGTTAAAGAAACAATGAGTCTGGACCGTTGATTTCCTTCATCGGAGAATCGGGGATTGGGACTTTGAAATTTCCAATACACTTGACAACGAAAACCCCGAAATCGCGATATGTGATTTCACGATTTGATCGCATCCGTTAAAGCAAGAATGAGATCTGGACCGTTGATTTCTTTCATCGGAGTTTCGGGGATCAGGATTTCAATATGCAAAGAACACAATGCAACGAAAACCCCAATTTCATGATATGCGAAATCGCGATTGAATCCAGACCGTCAGATCCAGAAATGATCAGGACCGTTGATCTGACCTTTAATCAGAGTTTCAGGGATCGGGATTTCAATATGCAAAGAACACAATGCAACGAATACCCCGATTTCATGATATGCGATTTCACGATTTGATCGCAGCCGTTAAATCAAGAATGAAATCTGGACCATTGATTTCTTTCATCGGAGTTTCGGGGATCAGGATTTCAATATGCAAAGAACACAATGCAACGAAAACTCTGATTTCACGATATGCGAAATCGCGATTGAATCCAGACCGTCAGATCCATAAATGATCAGGACCGTTGATCTGACCTTTCATCGGATTTTCGGAAATCGCGATGTAAAAGTGTCAAGACTTGGGCAAAGAAATGCTGAAATGTCGAAATCTGATTTAAAGGGCAAGAATATCCAATGGTGCGGATTAGGTTTGAAAGTGATCGGAGGGTTGTTGTTCTTTCTCACACATTAACGCTTCAGTTATTAATCCGTTAAGAGAAACAGACTGATAATGACAAATCGGTTAGCGTTTCAGTTGCTAAGACATATGTCCTTGTCTTGCCTATTGGAAGGGGAATTGGAATCGTCAAGGTAGGGTGTATAAAAGAAAATGAGAGAGACTGAATGGAGTTGGCTGTTCTGGATGGAAAAAGAACGAAATAGTAAGAAAGGAGAAAGGAGAAGATGCTGAGTATGAAGTTTTAATTGATGTACAAAATGAAATGAAATGTAAAGCAGAAACAGAGAAAAATGGTAGGCTAAGCAGAAGAAGAACAGAATGACAGAAGAATGTGATGCAGAGCAGACCTGTTGAGGAAGAGAAGAATTTCAAAACAATTTGTTGAAGATCAGATTTACAGAACAGAGTAAAAATGGTAAGAAGTGATTTATCTGAATAAGTTGTCTGTGTTTTCATTATTTGATATTCGAGGGTGGTTGGGAGGTGCTCGGGAGGACTGTTGTCCTCGAAAGTTCAAGTGGGTGCTTGAACACAGGAAGTTGTAACTTCCATCTGGTTGTTGCCAGAGAAACAAGGGTGGCAGGGTGGTGCTAGGGAGAAAAGGTGTTCTCTATTATTCAGGTTGGAGCCTGTGTAACTGGAAGTTGGTGCTTCCATCCAGTTGGTGCTGGAACATTCAGGAAGTTGGTGCTTCCATCCAGTTGGTGCTAGAATACTCAGGGAGTTGGTGCTTCCTTCTAGTGGGTGCTAGAGAAACCAGAGAGTTGGAGCTCTCAAACAAGTTG
>ML787469.1:0-14750 GCA_009831015.1 Picea engelmannii | reverse complement strand
CAAAAGACTGCCTATCATTTCGAAGAAGAAGAGGTTTTCTCCCTTTATGGGTTTCCTCGTGAAAATCTGTCTCTGTGTGTACTTTATGTGTGACTGATGGTTTTTACTTTTACTGTACATATGTTGCATGTTGTTGATGATCACTTGAAGGAAGATTAATAATGTTTTAAAAGGTATAAGATTGTTTAAGCTTATAAACAACTGATTCACCCCCCCCCCTCTCAGTTGTTTTAGTATTTTCCAACAAGAACCTCCTCCACATAACCAAATATATTCATACATCACAATTGCCCTCCCCACAATAATGAATACATGACCTCTATATATACCTATTCACACTTGTACAAGAGGCCCCTTTACTATTAGGCCAACATTATTACATATGTATTTACACATTACATGTACATTTATCCCCATATATACCCCCTTGGGGTCATATCATATACATTTAACCCTATATATTCCCCTTTGGGTCATAACATAGTATCCTCTTTGAAAATGCTTTGTCCTCAAAGATTTGTAATTAAAGGCTTCACATGTGATGAAAAAAAGAATATGATTTTCTTGTGTTCCTAATTCCTTCCTTCCATTGATGATGATCCATCCATCTAAAATCAATTATTTTCGATCGTAATCCTTGGTGTTTGGTTGTTGCATAATTTTCTTTCCTTTGATTCCATGTATTTTTTTTAGCTTATCCAATTTGTAGTGGTTGTTGGTCTCTGACAATAGCTTGTTGAAGAGTGGTTTTGTGATTCCTTGTTCCATGAATATTGACAAGTATTCAATATTCTTCCTTCATAATGTTGATATCAACCTTCTTGTCTTCCTTGAAATGTTTTCTGGTAATGAGGGTGTCGATATGGTTCCACCTTTGATGGTTTTTCTTCACTTTGCATTTGCATTTCATCTAAATTCTTTTCAGAGATAATGTGATCCTCTATATTCCTTTCTTTCTCTTTGATTGTTCTATCCTTGGATATAATACCATCATATTTTTCATGTACATCCTCTAGATGGAGTTCAACTTCTTCAAGTATCTTCTAGTGACCTTCTTGAATCTTGTCTTCTATCTCCTTTTGAAGATGAAATGTCACCCCATTTATCAAATTATGACACCCTTATTCAATTCTAGATTACATTTATAATTTTACCTCATCAATATTTAGGGATTCCTCAATCTTCTTGCAAATTTTCTCTTCAAGTCTTTTGGCAGATTCTCCATCCGAGATCCTTGGTTCTTCTTGATTTTGATAATTATTTTTTTCTTCTTTCAATCTCTTAACCTCATCCAATAGTTTTTTATTATGTTTTTGTAATCTACATACCTCTTCATATTTCCTTTTCAATTCTTCCATTAAATCATCCTTTTCCCACTTTTCTTTGCTACCATTTTCTTGCTTTAGGTTCTTAACATCCTTAATGAGTGATTCATTAAGGGATCGTAAATTAGATAACTCTTCACCCTTCTTCTTAATAGCTTCTTTTTCTTCTTTTAATTCATTTGAATTTTGTACAATTCCTCCATTTTTGTATCCCTAATCCATTTATCTGAGGTAAGTTTTTCAAATTATTCCCATGTGGAGTGGAATCTAGTATTGTCATAAAAGTTTTACCACCACTCAAAAGATTACCCCCAAAAACCAAAACATTCCTTACAAGGACTCAAATTATCTTCCTTTATCATCCTCAACTATTCTTTGGGATTGATTTCATCTTTATCTGCATCTATGCTAAAGCTAGGCATTTCCATTGATTCTTAATTGAGGTATAACCCAAACCTCAACTTACAACCTCAATATATTAGGAATAATGATACAAATTAGTTATAATACTTGTTCCAATATAATATTATATATTTTCTCTTGCCAATGGATTTTAAATCAGCTCAATTGGACATCCCAATCAAAAGTTATGATAGTTTTAAGTAAACATACATTTGAAACCCTGATTTGGAGTTTGTCTTGTTGGCTGACCTTCCTTATGATGTATTTCTGGCCCCTATAAGTATGAAATTTTGAACTGTAGTATTCTAAAATGTCTTCTCTGTAATTCCATAGTTCTGACCAAAATTGGGTGTGTCAAATGAATGTTATGGTACCTTTCCCAAACCTTTTTGATTTTTGGCCTTTCAAGGAGAGATAACTTGTACAACATGAAATGTGCCCAATATTTGATATTTGATTTTGAAAATCACACAAAAAAAACCATGTATTCTACTATTTCCAATGCAATTGGTCTCATGGAATTTGGATCATCCATGAATAAATTATTATTGTTTTACCTAGAATACTTGTTTGAGACTAGTTACAGGCCTAGTAAAAAATTATATCTTCCACAGGGTGTATCTCTAAAAGTACAATGACCCAGAAGATGAAATTTGTATCATAGGTACCTTGATATGTCTTATAACCAACCTCTAAGTTTAACTTACTGAAGTGGACCCACCAAAAAATTATAGATAAAATTCCAAAATGAATTCCTTGAGGAAGAAAAACCCTAAGATCGATGCTTTGACACCAAATGTAATGATCTAAATGCTTAAAATATTATAAAAGAATAGAATTACACACCATGTATAGAATATAAGCATGGAAACCAACTACAATATATATAAGTTATACAATAAATCCTTAGAGAATAGGATAACCTTCTCCACTTAACCAAATACATTCATACATCACAATTCACCTCCCCACAATAATGAATACATGACCTCTATATATACCTATTCACACTTGCACATGAAGCACCTTTAATATTAGGATGGCCTTATTAAATATATATTTACACATTACATGTACATTTAGCCTCATATATGCCCCCCCTTGGGGTCATATCATATACATTTAACCCTACATATTCCCCCTTTCGGTCATAACAAAACATTTCAAACAAGATATACCTTATTCAACCATTGAAAAAACCTCCAATGATAGTAGCCATTATGCTTTGTCGCTTATATGGTGAAAATTATTTTTTGAAGTTTAAATTAGGTTGGGTTCCCCTCATTCACCAATTTTTAAAAGGATAAATTTTTAATTGGGCTCATATTCTTTCTTTTAATATTCGACAAGAAGTGAAGAAATCACAAGAGGCACCACTCAGATATTTCCATGGGTTTGTTATGTCTGGATATTTAATAGATGAAGTTTGTGTGGTTACTCCTTTTCCTTTGTTGTCTTGGAACTAGTCTCCTTATCAAGATCCAACCCATATACATTGTTTTAAGTTGTGAGAAGTAAATTACAAAGACCATTTTTATGAAGTCTGTAATCATTTTATGATTCCTTTGTACATGGATTTAAAAAATCAACCGACTCATAGGTTTACTCAGGAAGCCATGAATACTATCAACAAAATTGGATATTATTTCATTGATGAATAATTTTCTTATAATAGAATCTATGGTTGTGAAAGAGCACCTCACATTTTTCTAAGATATGTTCTAGATAGAATGGTGCTTAGGGAGATACATATCAGACTATAGTCATTGGTATTGTTTCCTCAGTATAAAAAAATTAGAAGAAACGGTGGTCATATTTTCCTATTTCTTTGGGAATTCATTCCTTACTGAATTTCAAACATGCCTTAAAGGAAGTTGAACAACTTAAAGGAATTTGGTTATCTAGAGGAAATTTTAAATATATGATCCAACATGTATGGTCAAGAAACATTGTAGCATGGTTAAAAATGTTAAAGTTTATAATCATGAGGATGACCCATTTGATATTATTTTTCAGAGAGCCCAAAATTATCAAGAGGTGGCCCAAAGAATTCAGTATTTGAAAAATAATCCCAAGATAAAGGAATTCTTGGATTGGTAATTTAATAGGAAGAAGTTCTTTCTGATAGAAAAAAAGTGAAAAGCAAGGAATTATACAAGGAAGTGCGGATGAAAAAGATGATGCACAATCAGAGTTTGATTAGGGATGATTTTAAGGATGGAAATTTATTTTAAAATGTAGAAACCTTGGGGAATCTTACTAATCCTTCATATGCCAACTATAAATGTTTGGCGATATTTTTGTAAAAATATTCAAATTTCTAAGGATTTTATATATTTTGTATATAATTTTGGCGATTTTTAAGGTAAAATAATTTTATCCTATAGAATCTGGGCAATTCATGTTTAGAATAACGAATATTTTTTTGGGAAAAACCATGGAAAATTAGCCATGAGAGAAATTTAGCCCCTAAAATCATCCTTGTTTGATACAAAAAAATATCAAAACAACTTAGCCAATGACATGTAAATTGATAAGAAGAACTAGGAGGGTGATGTAATAGGAAGAGATGACCAAAATAAATATAGTGAATATACACAACAAAACACTTAGGATAAAGCAACACTACGAACTCCTGAGAAATCTATTGAGGAAATAAAAATAAGGTAGTACCACCCAAATTGTTGAACACACTAGTTTTGTGGTCATCATATTTGTCACTTCCATTGACACCACCCCTATTACTTCTATCTCTTGTAGTTTAATATCTACAACCTTTGATATTGACATATTTCAACTTGTTCAAGAAACTACATTGCCTCTAAATACTTATGTTTTCAATGACACAATAAAAATGATTTGTCAAACGAAGAAACAAGAAGAGAAAAATAGGTCAACCTGAAGAGACTTCATGGGAATTAGTTCAACTATGGAATGATACTCATTTGAATGAGGAAGAGTTTGTAGAAGAAGGTGTTGATACCTTAAGAGATTTTGCTAATGAAAACAAATGGACTTCCAACAAACTTACTTCCAAATTGAGAAAGGAAAAGAAACAAGTAGTCGATTTTTAGGAACAATTAAATTCTAGATAATGCATGTTTTCTAGATAATACCAATCCCAGATGAATCAATTGATTCAGGAGAATAAAGTATTGATTTATACCATTGACAAACTTAAAGCCAAAGCAAATGAAATCATAATAGAACATGATAAGAAATTAGTTGTTCACAAAGAAGAATAGAAAGAAATGATGAAAATCCATGAGGTGCAAATCAATTTTCCAGTAACCTAAATCAATGAGTTAAAGGTGAGATAGTAAAACACACAAATCATCAAACAAAATCTATTGAAATAAGTGATAGACTAGCTATTATTCAAGAATTGTTTTATGCTAATATGAATGAAATCAAAGGACATCATGACCAATTGTTGAAACTCACTAAAGAACCTAAAATAAAATCTAAGAAACAAAAATTATGGGAAGAAAAAGATAATAATGTGCTTAAAGATTGTTCCAAAATGACTAATGAGGAAACAATCCAAGTGTAGGCCTCAGTAGACTCTTGACACAAAATTTGTGATTTTTCACAGGATTTGATCAAGGAAACCATTAAGAACTGCTCATATCTATAGGATTTGGATTTAGATATTATTGAATATCATGAGATGCCCCATGTTCAATTTCTTGGCCAGACAATTCCTTTATCAAATTGTCTCATGTATGTTAACCAACAAAGAAGTTCATGTATAAATGGAATCACAAAGATTATTTCTTTGAATGTGTAAGTGGTCAAAGTATTCATATCCATAATGAAAGAGTGGTTAAATTCTATCAACACCTTCCTCTCCAAATTTAAGTCAGAGAATAAAGAGATTTCCAAGAAGCTTTACCAATGCAAGTTCAATGAGGATATTCCTCATTCACCTCTAATTTCACCAATGCTTGAAAATTTCAATATATGGAAATCCTTCATCAAAGAACAAGAGAATAATGTCAATACATAATCTACAACCAGTAAAGAAGATATCTCTTCTTGATATGAATGATTAAATTAAGTTGACACTTGGAAAAATCGGTTGAAGGAAAAGAGGAAATTATCCTCAATTTCAAGATCTCAATGCTATTTAATTTAATTTGGTATATGGAGAAAAGGTTGGAAAATGGAGACTTGGACTTGTTATTTTTATCATTGTGAATTAAAATTTGAAGATCCATTCTTTTGGCAAATTCATTTTTGAGTAATGTGAATCTTGTAATGATTGCATTTTTGTTAATATTTTTGCAAATTCTATACTCTATTTTTATGTGAATTCTTTCCATAACTATGTTTACTTGCCAATTGATTGTATATCAGATAAGAGATGCATAATTTTCATTGTGATTATTTTTATGATTGATGATAACCAATGTATTTAAGCTTACAGTTGATAAGTTTTATGAATTTATTCTAGAACAGATTATCACTCATTATTCTTATATTTTATTTGATATTTATGTTCATATCTTAAATCGATAGTCAACGGAAAATACATTCTATGATTAGGTAATCATTCCTTTATACCATGGATAACTAAATTTTATTTTGGAACTAGCCCATGTGAATGTTGTTTCTCATTTATTGGTCTTCTAGATATATGAACTTTTCCTTTACTATAACTGTGGTGTAGATATAATTGTTGCAATCTATTTTTAGTTACAATAGTTACTGTGTTAAATAATTCAATAGGATTATGAATTTATTTTTTTCTTGGGAATTAATCATTCTTATTGTTAAATTTAAAGTTGTTATTAGGTTATCAATGCATTTCCAAAACAACAACATAAATAGGATCACTAAAAGAAACACAATCACAAGGTACACAACATTTTATCCTGGGAAACCATCATGGGGGAGAAACCCCAACAAAAACTTCCTAAATAATATATTTCCAATACAATGCCAAGACTAAGACCAAAACACCAAGAATAATATAGGACTAAGCATGTGCCTCTCTTCTCCTCTTGCAACTATAGCTTCCTTCAAATGTTGCATATTAGAAGTGTGAGTGAGTGAGTGAAAAAATGAGGCCCCATCCTCACTTATAAATACTAGTGAGTAGGTGCTAGGGTTATGTCTCTTCACTTAGTAGGGACAACTTATTCCAAGAGTGGTTAAAACCAATTTATAAACCCTAGGGGATGAATTTACAAATACCACCATATAAATATGGTTTGACCAATCCAAAAAATGGGATTTAGTCTTATACAAGACCTGATATGATCAATCAATAAAAGGGGATTTGATCTATAAGATAATAAATCAAATATAACTACTTTGATAGACCGTCCTTACTGGAACTTTAGGACCTATCCAGGAATCATAATATTCCCTACAATATAAAATCCTAACAAGCTACCATGTGGTACTCTGACAGACCATCCTTAACAGACCTTCAAGACCTGCCTAGGAATCAAAAGATTCCCTAGGATATAAAATCCTAATGGAGCTACCACTATCGACCACAGTTAGCATATACATGCATGGGTACTCTAACAAACTGTCCTTACCAAACCTTTGAGATCTGTCTAGGGATGATCCATCCCATAGGATATAAATCTTAACGGAGCTACCTATTATTGGTTAGGATACCATAGTATCATCAACATCGTTCCCCTTTTCAAGGGAGGTCCTTTCGGACAACACCAGGCTTGTCTCAAAAGTACTCAAACTTCACACAAGACAGAGTCTTACTCAACACATCGGCAACTTGCTCATCTGTGCCAACATATTGGAACTTTACAACTCCCCTCTACACCATATCACGAATGTACTGATATCGTATCTCTATGTGATTCGACTTGTCATGGAACATTGGGTTCTATGTCATCTTTATACAACTCTTGTTATCACATAGAATCACGATGGCTTCCATCTCTAGATCGAATAGACTTGTCAACAAACTCTGAATCCATATGGATTCACAATTGGCGGAACATGCTACAATTTATTCTTCTTCTACCGTGATGAGAGAAATAATGGATTGCTTCCTGCTTTTCCATGAAGTCATGGCTAACCCCAGACTGAAACATCCTAAAGTGTTATTTCTATTAGAAGCACTTCCAGCCCAATCTAAATAAGTATAACAAAATAGTATGAATTCATGATCTCTAGTATAAGAGAGACCATAATCCAACATACCCTTAAGGTATCTCATCACATGTTTTGTAGCTACAAGGTGAACAGGTCTAAGCTCTACCAGATATTGACTCAAGGTGTTCACAACAAAGCATATATCTAGCCTCGTATTCGTCAAATACATCAACGAACCATTGATCTGTCTATATAGAGTAACGTCGATCAACTTTGACGAAGTATCAACCAAAATCTTCAATTTTGTTTCCATGGGTGTATTCATGGCTTTAGATTCCAACATGTCAAATCTCTTTAGTATTTAAGCTGCATACTTCCCTTGGTTAAGGAAGATCTTTTATGGGCTCTTCCAAACTTCAAGACCTTAAGAAATAATGTGTCTGGCCTAGGTATTACATCTCAAACTCTACAACGAGATTCTTCTTTCAATTTGTGATGATATTTTCTTCATTTGTAAAGAATAAGTCATCCACATATAACAACAATATAATTAGTCCATCATTCTTAATCTTGAAGTAAAATTTGGGATCATCTTTACTCTTGGTAAATCCCAAGGTCATCAAAAAATTATCAATCTTTCCATACCAAGCTCTTGGATCTTGCTTCAACTTGCAGACATAAGTCTTCTTATCTGGTACTTCGAACCAAATTTTTAAATCACATTATACCAATCTTCGTACTCTTGTTCAGCTACAACTTAACTTTCACAATCATGTGTTAGTTCTATGTGCTTTATGCAAAGAACTATTTGTCTGACTGCTTGAGAGTATGCCCTCTACTCTTTCTACAACTATTCCTCTAAGACTAGGACTCTGCACCTGTAGCTTCTTTGAAGCGGAGAATCATTGTAGTTGTTGAACTATGAGAGTAGTTCCTCTATTCTATCATGGATACAACTTCATATGAAACTAAGAGTCTCTCAATAACTGATACTGAAGGTATATTTTATTCTTTCATGGAGGTAACTAAATATCAAATACAAGGAATGATCCCCCTGAATCTCATACCATATCAAAATCATGGTTGTTCTAGTTGTCTTCATGAATACTAGAACTATTTCTTCGATTATTGGAGAATGTGTCTCATCATAGTATTATCCCTCTTGTTGGGAGAATCCTCATGACATGAATCAATATTTGTACATATTTATACTATTATCTGCAACATGCTTTATCTTTTAGATCAATCTTGGAAGTCACCACTAACTTCCTTTCTCATCTTAAGGAAAAATCCATATCCCAGTCCCTCTGACTGGCTTCCTTCTCTGTTACTGAAACAAGGGAATCTTCCAGGATATTTCATGTCTCCTAGAGGTCTCTAAAGCTATGATCTAGTCTTCTCAACTCATGGCATATGTCTTCCAGTCCTGGAAGATTTCTCTTCATCTAATCCTTTATGAGATCAAGCTTAATATGAGTCTTGGTTTCTTCTGAGTCTCCAAAATATTCATAGTCTCTGCAGGATATACTTGGTGTTGAATACCAAGTCTTAATATGAAAACCTGAGTCATACTTCAAACTAATTTCACTTCCTTTCAAGGTGGATTCGTTATCCTTTGACCAAGTCTACTGTGAGTTATATTCTAATGTTTGGTCATCTTTGGAGCCTTCTCCTCCTTACAATCAATCTCCATATCAGATACTATGTATCTTAAAAGTATATTATTCCTCATATTATTTGGTACATGAATGTATTTGATCATGTATACAACTTGGATAGTCTTCTCCATGTCTTATATAACATTTTTCCTCCTACAACCATCATTATATCTTTCTCAGGGTTATCACCTATGACCTACCTGGAACAAGAACAACAAGGGAGAAACAACAAACACGGATAATATTATTTATACTAATAATAAAACAATAGTGCGAACAATCATGATAGTAGCTCCTTTAGATCTGTCACTTGTGACCTTCCTGAAACAAGAGTAAGAAGTACAATAATAATGAGATCAACACTCTTCTAGTGTTGTGATGAATCATTCCTTCATGGTAACCTGGGACCAAAACAAGAAGTTTCTCCTAGAGGAGATGTTAGTTATATCTCGTAAGTGATTACAATAAAATAATTTATCTCAATAATTCTCACATGCTACCAAGTATAAAACTTTTTAAATATTTCTATCTCAACTATGAGGTAGTTATCAAACTTGACATGTGCAATTTTGAATCTTATCAACTTAATCAATCAAACCTGGAACCTAGAGTTTTTTCCTCAAGAATGAGTTTTGTTGTTTTTATTCTTAGTTTCCTTTGCTCAAGATGACAAGTATTCTCTTCAGCCCGTCCTCTGTACTAATATAATATGATTTCTTGACAGAAATTTAAGTTAGAGAATAAACTCTATAATCTCAACTCTAATCAATCTAATACCTTGACTTTAATTTTGGTCAATGGTTAGTATGATGGTCATAGGTTCAACATACAACCTAGATGTCCATAATATCAAAATAATGTCATAACAAATAGATGCATATAAAAATAATCAAACCCGGGGTGCATTATTCCTCTGAATGTGTTGGATCTGAGATCCTTGTGGATCTATGATTGTTAAAAGATCCTTTCTCCTGCAAATACTCTTTATAATAATAATACATTTTAAACACATGTAAGTACATACCTTTGATAGTATCTTTTTAGGGTAAGGCGCACTAGGACAATGAAACAACAGTCCCAAAAATTCACAAAAAAATTTCATTGCAACTAGTACTACAGTAGGTGCTGACATAGTAACTACAACTACAACTTAGGGTTTTATGAGGAAACCCTAATTTCTCAAACTTCAAAATTTTGAATTATGATCTAGGGACTAGATGCACTGGGCTGAGGCGAGTTTGTTGGAGCTGCATGTTTCCAAAAATTCCAAGTTTTACCCCTTTAAATTTGACCTATGCAAATATGCACTAGTACTTCTAGTATTGGTTTTGGTTTCCTAGTTTTCTAGTACCAGTTAAAACTAGGGTTTGACTTTCCAGAGAATTTAGTCACTGAAAAAGGTGCGCTCAAACTTCCAAAGGATGTGCTAGGGTAAGGCACACTTCCCTAGATAGTTTTTATTTAGAAATTCCTCTCCAATAAAAAGCCGTAATTTTCTTGTACGACAACAATGACGTTTTTAGATACCTAGTGAAAAGTTCTCTATTCAGTGTGAGTGAGTGAGTGAACAAATGAGGCCCCATCCTAACTTATAAATACTATGAGGAGGTTCTAGGGTTATGTCTCTTCACTTAGTAGGGTCAACTTCTTCCAAGAGTGGTTAAAACCACTTTATAAACCCTAGGGGATGACTTTACAAATACCACCATATAAATATGGTTTGACCAATCCACAAAAGGAGATTTGGTCTTATACAAGACCCGACATGATCAATCCACAAAATTAGATTTGATCTATAAGATAATAACTCAAATATAATTAGGATATTCTTCGAAGTTACAATATTTCAACACTTACCTATATTTTTTAGTTTTTTAAAGCATTGAACTCAATTGAGACATGATATATAGATTAAATAAGTTTTCATTTCTACAATTTAGGTTAAGAAACATCAGATTAAATATCTAAAAGGAATAAGTCTCCTTTCTAGGAACAACTTTCTTGAGTGGAAAAACGAGCCCACATATATGTTGGAAGCTACCATCCAAGATGAAAGTAGGTCTAATTAGGACTTGTGATTGGGTAGCTATCCCTTGCTACATGAGATAATTTTTCCACATATTAACACCTCCATCCCAAGGAAGAGAAGGATATGAATAAACTCTTCCATATTAATATCTTGGTCAAGAAGAGAAAGGTTGATGCTCTATTTGATTTCAGTTCACTGACCAACCACATAGCATAAGATTTGATAATTAATATTGGATTGGAATTTATTAACCATCCCCACCCATATCTAATAGGATGGGTAAATAAGTATGCAGAGCTCAGGGTCACTATGTAGTGTAAGATCAAATTTTCTATAAGTGCAAACTATATTGATGAAGTGGAGGTAGATGTAGTACCACTTGATTTGTGTGGTGTAGTTTTTGGAAGCCCCTACATGTATATGAGGGATGCAATATTTTTGAGGAGAGAAACCAATACCACTTGATCAAAGATGTGAAGTACTTCATCATTAGTGAACAAAAATTTATATCCAAGATCTCTTGGTAAGTGATAACCAAGCCAAGAAATTGATCAGTTCTAGTAGGAAGTTTGTATTACTCTTCTTAAGAAAGAATCAACTAGGACATTAAGTCATAAAATTAAAGGTATCTCTAGAGGGGTGTACTAAAGAGAAGAAACACAATTGGAGGAAATTTTGTAGGAATACAAAGAAGTGTTATAAGAACCTAAAGGGTTACAACCTAAGACAGAAGTGGATCACAAGATACAATTGTTTCTTGACTCCCCATTGCCAAACATTAGGATGCATAGATAATCCATCCTAAAAGTAGATGAATAGAAAAAAAAATTGTAGTAGCTATTGGAGAAGAGAGTAATTTGACCAAGAACCTCACCTCGTGGATCGCCTATCATCATAGTACCTAATAAGGATGGACCTTGGAGAATGTGTATTGACTACATGTCACCCTAAGAATCAATACCCTCTTCATATGATCAATGGCTCACTAGATCAGTGGCAACATGCCAAGTACTTCACCAAGTTGGATCTCAAATTGGGATACCACCAGGTATGAGTTAAAGAAGAAGACAGTTCGAATATTTCCTTCAAGACAAGAAAAGGTCTATACGAATGGTTGGTAATGCATTTTGGTTTATGTAATGCAATAGCTAAGTTTATGTGTTTGATGAATAATGTATTCTATTCCTTTATACATTTATTTGCAATAGTGTAATTAAAAGATATATTGGTTTATATCCCTACCCATAAACATAAAATCTAACATCTCATGCAGGTGTTAAAGACTCTAAAATATCACCAAATGTTGGTAAAACTTATGAAATGTGAGTTTTCTTAGAAGTCATTAGCGTATTTAAGGCATGCAATTGGTGGAGAGGAACTCAAGATATATCCTACAAATATTCAAGCCATCCTAAAGTGGCCAAATCCTATTAATGTCATTAAATTTATGATATTTATTGGGGTAGCACAGTACATATAGAAGTTTATAACATCCTTTTCAACTGTGGTTTCACTGCTCCATTCCATACCATCTAGAAACAAGAGTTTTGAGTGGGGAAAGAATCAATAGAAATCTTTTTATGAGCTCAAATGAAAGATCATTCAATCACCAGTTCTTGCATTGCCTAATTTAAAAAATCCTTGAAAGTGGAGACAAATGGAAGTGGATATGCAATGGGAGAAGTCTTGATGTAGGGAGGTAAGATGGTATGTTATCATTCTAAAATGTTCCATGGAAAAGTCTTGAAATATCGTACATATGACGAGGAAATCTATACAATGGTTCAAGTTATTAAGAAGTGGAAGAACTATTTTATGGAAAGGATACCATCATCCACAATGATCACTAGCCACTAAAATGTTTGCAGGACTAGAGTAAGATTAAGCAAACCATACACTACAGGGGGATTGGTTCATATAATCATCAAATATAAAAAGGACAGTACTAATATGTTCATATACATGCTTTCAAGGCCAACACATCTAAGATCACATCTTTGGGAAGTCTTATTCACATGGATCCTTTCACCCATGTATATACAAAGAGACATACATATAAGATAAGGAATTTAAAGAGTGGTTTTAATAGCTATAGGACCAAGTTTGTGTAGAAGAAAGTAACACTAAGGATAGTTATCACTCTAGGATGGGTTTTTTTACAAGCTAGACAAGCTCTGTGTTCCTAAAGGTGAATATTGTAGCTTATCAAAGATGCTCACACCTCCTATGTTGTAGGGAATTTTGATATCGAGAAGATAGCTTCAAAGTTATATAGGTATGTGTATTGACCTAGAATGTAAGAAGATGTAGCTTAGTTGATTACAGGATGCATACTTTATTGTACCAACAAGCCCATGAACAAAAAGAAATGTTTACACAATCCCCTACTTGTACCTACTAGACTCTAGGAGAGAATTTCCATCGATTTCATGGATGGTTTTTCGAGAACTAGGAATGGACATGATTATCTATTTGTGGTAATTGACAAGTTTAGAAAGATGTGCATTCACATTCCTTGTAAAAATACCATCAAGGAACAAGATGCAACAAACATATTATTTAAAAAGGTCCAGGTGCACTTTGGGATACCAAGGAGAAGGATCTAAGATAGAGATACTAGACTTTTCAATTCCTTTTGGAATACAATTTGGAAGAATATGGACTCCAAGTTAAAGAGATCAATAGTTTTCCATCCATAGAGAGATGGGAAAACGAAAGTGGTGAACATGACATAGATTCATATTTTGAGGGGTTACAATAAAAAACACCCAAGAACCGAGGACAAAAAATTGGTTCATATTCAACACTCTTATAATAAAGAATTCCATACTTCTACCAATAAGTCCCCTTAAAAAACATGCTTTGGTTATTTTCCACCTTCACCCTTAGAATTTGTATATGGATAGCAAGGAGAAGTGAGAAATCAAAGGATAAGCATTGAAAGACAAAAAAAAATCTCCATAAGATCAAACAAATCCATTTGAAAATACAGGGGACGTAGAAGAAGTCATGGGAAAAGTGCAACGCATGGTATGATCAACATAGGATAGAGAAAACATTCAAGGTGGGAAACAAATTTTGGTTGTATCTCAACAAAGAAAGGCTATAGGGTCCTAGTAATAAGATTAAGGCTCTACAATATGGTCCTTTTGAAGTTTTGGAAAAGGTGGGTGATAATTCCTACAAATTACTCAATCTACCACAATATATCCAAATTTATTTAGTAGTGAATGTGGGAAATTTGAAACTCTATGAGACTTC
>ML787468.1:735646-798591 GCA_009831015.1 Picea engelmannii | reverse complement strand
GTATTGGTTTGAGTTATCTCTTGAACATTGTATAAGCTATTTATGATAAGGAAGTTTTTGCTGGGTTTTCTTCCCCTTGAGGGTTTCCCAGGATAAATGTTGTGTCTCTTGTGAATGTGTATTTCTCAGTGATCTTGTTCTTACTATGCTCTTATCTATTGAAATGCAAAGAACTATAATAATGGCCTAAACATTAACAGAACGCCACATAAATCCTTACGGTTAGAGAGTTATGACCATACGAAGTTGGAGAACCCATCATAAGTCTTATAGAATCCCCCAAGGGTCAAAGTGCTTTGAAAAAGAAATTATTTTAAATAAAGAAGCCCTAAAATAAGGAAAGTGTAAGGGTACATGAAGATATAAATAAGAGACAAAGCTCACTCATTAAACACACATTTTTACATTTTGTATATCTATTTTATTGTGTAAATATTCTTGTAAATACTTGTGGATATATCTGAACTAGTGAACGTCTGAGGTAGCACAAACGGTTGACGGACAAATTCTCGAATTTACAGAAAAACTCATTTTCTAATTCATACGCGGGCTCTCTGTGTATAGGGTGCATATACATTGAAGGTATACACAGGCTGGCTGTGAATAGGGTGAGTATATGTTGATAAAGCCATGAAACTTGAGAAGATGAAGGTGCAGAGGTTCTAGATTCTCAGATCAAGCTCTTAGGCAGGTCTAGAGTGCTTAGATACATCATATCCATCCATTGGTTCAAAAGGTATGTCTTATTTCTATTAATAGTTGGATTTTGATGCATGCATGAGGAGTGGCAATGGAGATTTGAGGATTCTCCCTAGAGAGACTAGTGGCTACATGGGATCTTATGTATAAGTCTGATCTATAGAAATATAGTGCTGGTATATTTATCATTGATACTTCTTATTGAGGCACATCTTGTATTTATTGGCATATAGCTAAGAGTTTTTATGGTACATGGTTGAGATCTTGTATTTATTGATGTATTGAGAAATTGAATATCAGAAAGGGGTTGATGACTAAGATCATGTGAGGGATATTATACTTGTTCATGATTACACATACCTATATGGCACATGACTAGAGAGAGACATACTTGCCTTGAGTAGAGGTTATGTATGAGGATGCATGCATAGGGTATAGTTACAGTCTAGATACAATGAAAGGTTATAGATCTATGTGAAAGAAGTTACAGAGGGTAAAAAAATTTTAAGTGAAAGGAAACCCTAGTTTCAGAAGGTATACGCGGGCTACATAACAGACAGGGCATGTACATACACATGATGCATCACTATAGGTTGCGTATCTATTGTATTTTTGTAGATACGTGTTCAGTTCAGGTACGATTTGATTACAAGGCAATTGTACAGATTAGATATAGGGCAGTGGTACAGGTTGATACAATTGTACAATAGTATATCTCACAGTGACAGGTTGAAATTTGTTCCATCATTCTATTTCTACTTCAAGGCAGTTGGACAGGGCAAGGATAGGTAGTTGTATCCACCTTTCGGTTGTAGCCGAAGAACATAGGGGGTTGTAGCCTCCTTCTGGTTGTAGACAGAGAATTGGGGAGTTGGAGCTTCCCTCAGGTTGTAGCCTGAGAAACCAGGGGGTTCAAGCCTCCTTCCAATTGCAACTGGAAAACAAAGGAAGTTGGTTCTTCCATTGAATGTGATTCTTCAAGACATATAAGAAAAAAAATTCTGTGGTTTTCTTCTGATTTGGGTTTCCACGTAAAACACTGGTGTACTGTGTATGTTTGTGATTGTTTATTTCTTATTGTTCATTATTGGATAATAATTATACATTGATATAACATTTGAAGAAAAAGTATTATAATTACGCTATTATTGATTCACCCCCCGTCTCAGTAATCCAACACAACTACCCAATTTAAAAGAGATTTTCTTGCGCTTCACTTTCAAAAGTACATGCTCCCGTACTTTAAATTCTCTAACTATCCTATTCTTGTCTGCATAAAATTTCTGTCTATCATGAGATGCCTTTAAATTCTACTTAGTCTTGACCACCTGGTCTTCCATGTCCTTGAGAAACTTCGGCCCAAGTACCACTCTATATGTTGGGTTGTCCCAGCTCACTGGAGTATTGTATTTACTACCATACAAGGCTTCAAATGGGCTCATTTTCAATGAATATTGATACCCATTGTTATATGCAAACTCAACCAAGTGTAAGTAATCTTCCCACTTAGATGGCTTATCCATCACATACATTCTCAACATGTCTTCAATTATTTGATTGACCCTATCTATTTTCCCATCTGTCCCGGGATGATATGTTGTGCTAAAGTTTAAATTTTTTTCCAAATCCTTTAATCAATCCCCTCCAAAAATTGGAGGTAAACTTTGTATCTCTATCCGAGACAATTTTCCTAGGTATCCCATGAAACCTAGCAATTTCCTTCATGAAAATTTTTGCAATATTTCCTGTTGTATGCATTGTCTTCACATGCACAAAATGAGCAGCCTATTTAATTTGTCAACCACCACCATGATTGAATCGTGTTGCTTATTCATTCTGGCTAATCCTGTGATGAAATCCACGGTGATCACTTCCCATTTCTTCTCTACAATTGGAAACGGTTGCAGCAAACCTGTTGGGTTCCTATGCTCGGCCTTCACCTTCTGACACTCCATACATCGAGCGATGTAATTAGCAACATCCTTCTTCATTCCCAGCCAAAATAACTGGCTTCTTACTGCTGTAATTATTTTTTGGTAACCGGGATGCCCAGCATAAGGAACATCATGCATTTACTTCAGTACCAAATTCCTTAGTTCTCTAGAACTAGGAACATAGATTCTATTTTTATACATGAGGAATCCATCTTCCTTTATCTCGTACTCCTTTATTTTCTGATGTACATATCGTTGCCATAAGTTTTCCTTTACCTCCAGGTAATGTTGATCTGTAACAATACCATCTAAAATTATGCTTTTCAAGTCTAACTAATGCATATTGACAGTAGTAGCATGAATGGGATGCACTCTCCTACTAAGTGCATCAACAAATGTATTCTCCTTTCCCTTGATATGCTTGATATCGAAGACATATTCACTTAAAAATTCCAACCATCTTGTTTTCCTGGAATTCAAGGTCGGTTGTTCAAAAATATACTTTAGAACAATGTGGTTTGTCCTTAATTCAAATTTCTTCCCCATGAGATAATGCCTCCACATCCTCAAGGTGTGAACAATGGCAACAAGTTCCAAGTTGTGTGTGGCATAGTTCCTCTCATGTTCCTTAAGCTTTTTGGACTCATATCTAATGACATTTCCATTTTGTGTGAGGAATCCCCCAAGTCCTTCCTTACAAGCGTCTGTACATACCACAAACATTTCATTTGGGTCAACAATCTTTAACACAGGCGCACTAGTAAGTAATTCCTTCAACAGATTAAAATTCTTTTCACACTTGAGTGTCCATTAAAATTTAGTTCCCTTCTTTTAAAGAGGTGATGGGGTGAGAAATATCAAATAACCCTACTATGAACCTTCTGTAGTAGCTGGATAATCCCATAAAATATCTGATGTATGGATAATCCTCTAATGGCTTCAATCTTCTCTGGATCTACTGCTATGCCCTGCTCTGAAATAATGTGTCCCGAGTAATGGATTTGCTTTTGATAAAAAGAACACTTACTCAACTTGGCATACAATTGATGTTCTCTTAGTACTTGCAATACCAATCTCAAGTGATTTTCATGCTCCTCTTCAGACTTAGAATAGATAAGTATGTCATCCAAGAATACTATGACAAACTTGTCCAAATAATTTCTGAATATGCCATTCATTAAGCACATGAATACCACTGGGTCATCGGTCAGTCCAAAATTCACCACTACAAATTCATAATGCCCATACCTGGTCCTAAAGGTTGTCTTATGAATGTTTTCTTCCTTGGTTCTTACCTGATGCTATCCTACCCTCAGGTCAATCTATGAAAATATCTTTTCTCCTTTTAGCTGATCAAAGAGGTCATCAATTCTGGGTAGCGGATACTTTTTCTTTATAGTGTACTTGTTCAATTGTCAGAAGTCAATACACAACCTCAAGGTTCCATCCTTCTTTTTGACAAAATTTACCGGTGCTCCCCAAGGTGAAACACTTGGATGTATGTACCCTTTCCTCAACAATTCCTCCAACTGCATTTGTAATTCTTTTAGCTCTGGTGTGATGATCCTGTAAGGTTTTTTTGACACTGGGGCAGCTCCTGGTAGTAAATCAATTGAGAAATCTATCTCCCTTCTTGGTGGCAATCCGGGTATTTCTTGGAATACATCTTCAAATTCCTATAGCTCAGAGAAATATCCAAGGCTTGGCCCCTTTGTACTAACTAGCTCCTCCACATGGGCTGCATACAATTGACATCCTTTTCTAAAACACCTTTTCAGTTGTAAGGCCGAAATCTCCCTTATAGAGATGGGTCTTGGAATTGCTTTCACAGTGCTCTATTTTCCATTTCCATCAAGAGATGTAAATGTCTTGTTATGAAAATCTAGGACAACATGATGCGTTTCCAACCAATCCATCCAAATCAGAATATCATAAGACCCCAATGGTATGACGTTTAGATTAGTACTAGTATTCATGCCATTAAGACTTATGGAACAACTTCTGACCATATCATGGATTCTTCTTTTGGTTCCAGTGGCTAACTGAACCAAATTTGCATTTCCAAGTTTACTTCTCTGCAAATGTAATCTATCCACTATCTTATGGTCAATGTAACAATGTCTTTCTCCTGAATCAATCAAAATAGGAACAGGCTGATTTATGATCTTACCTTCCACCTCGATCATATTGGACTAGTACTATTCTTGTCGATCATTTAAAGTTGCATAGAGTCTCCCCATATCTCCGAATTTTGTAGCCTCTTGGATGTTGTGCACAGTCTTCACTCTATCCTTTCTGTGTGGGCAATCCTTGTACAGGTGATCTTCTTTGCATACCCAACATTGGATTGGTGGTCTTCCCCTTTTTACAAAGGATTCTTCCTTCTTGAAATCCTCCTTATCATATTGATCTTGATGATTTCTATTAGGCTCATTCCTATTGAAGGGATGTTTGAATCCTTTCCTCCTTTGATCAGACTTCACATTATTCTTATCCTTCCAAGATTTCTACAGGGATTCTCTTCCTTGGCCTTGCTCATACAAGTATTTAGCCTTCCTAATGGCCTCAGTCAAGGTCTTGGGTTCATCATACTTAATATTTTCCTTATAGAAGGTTGGCAATCCACTTATAAATCTCTGTATTTTCACTTTCTCATCACCAATGAACCTAACATACTTTAATAATCCCAAGAACTTCTTCTCGTATTCTTCCATAGTCATGCTTCCCAACCTGAGTTCAAAGAAATCCTGCATTTTCTTGTCATAGAAATTCTCTGAGAGGTACTCATGGAAGTACTTCTTGAACTGTTTCCAAGTGATCCTACTTTCATTAACATGTTCCACTTGCTTCAGTTGTTCCCACAACACTGCAACTTTCCTGTGTAAATGGTAGGTGGCAATCTTGGCTTCCAGGTTTGATGAATAGTTATGTAGTTGAAAATATCTCTGAAGCCCAAGAAACCATGCTTCGACATCATATTCCCTCTCTCTTTCACCATCGAATGAAGGTGGCTTGAGCTTCCTCGACTCTCCTTGCAAACTATCTATCTCTTGTTTCCTTCTCTGGTGTCTAATAGGAGACACTTCTGGGATGCTTACAGGATCGTCCGATGCATAAAACTTCCTTCCTGAGTAAGGAGTTGAGTGGCATCCATGACTCTACTAGCACTTTTGGAATAACCAGCTCTTCCATGAGCATCTCCTCTTTCCTCACACCTGCCTTCTTCCTCTTGTCTTGAGTTTGATTCCTTCTTTGTTTGCCTCTACAATTGATTTAAACTCTACAACACTCGATCATTTATCTGACTTTGCTCTCTCATCAGTCTCTCATTTTTTTCTTTGTATCTCTGCACTTCCATATTCAAGCTTCTTATAGTTTCTATCAACGTTTCCTATTCTCCTTTTTCCTTGTGTCCATTGGAATCTGTCTCTACATTACAGATTCTGGTATTCTGGCCTTTGGCCTCCTTTTCATGACTAGATTCTCCCTCTCCTTCTCCCATTTCCTCAATATGCATCTTGAGCTGATGCACTTAAGCCTCTTAATTCTGAAAAATGTGCAAGCGACCATTTTGTTAAAATTATGTGTATGATAGACAAAATTGCCAAATCAGGCTACAAGTCTCTTTCTTGTTTATGGAGATCATATCCCCATTCTCCAAAAATAACAGTGTCCTATTATCCCTGGCTGACATAGATTTCACCCTACGCAAGCGCTTCCTTCAAACCACCTCTCTGGTGACCACGACTAGAAACCGTTGCTAAATCCTCCCTTAGCACTTTTTTGTCTCGGAGACAACCAATTCGTCCCTTAGCCTTCATTCCTTAGCTCTCAACCTGCATATGACCAAGTCCATGACTTTTCCAGAGGTTCGGGACTTCAGATATTTTAGCCAGGACCAGATCAACGGTCCTCGTCTTCTTTCACAATAAACGATCAATATCTTCTTTAGGACTCTACGCTTCGAGAGTCTCAACTTTTCTTTCTTACCTCCTCTCGGTACTCCTTTACCCGGGGTTTTTGATCTATCGAAAGGTGTCCTCCAACAGATCGATGACTATGAATCGTTTCGGTGTTTCAGTCTTCTGAAGTTTCAAATTTCCCTCATGCATTTTATCCCGGAGTGCTTTTACCCGCAGTCGACGATCCCTCGACGTGTGTCCTCTGGAATCAATGATCGATATATACTCTAGCCTTCGGGAGTTTTTGACCCAACCAGCCTGTCACCTCCTTCCCTTATGGAGTGTCTGGTCTTTCGGACTGCATGATTTTTCACCATGTGGCGAAACATTGGAACCAAACACATGGCCCAATCAGGCGGGTGACACGTGTCACAATTTAATCGACTTTTCAATGTTCCAAATGCCCAAAACTTACTGACACATGGAACACATCCCATGTATCCATGTCATCCCTGATGATGTCATCGCACCTTATCACTTTGGCTCTTTAGGCTTCAGGGCTTCGGGAGTTTTCAAACTAGCACACTTCCAATTCTCCTGAACTAGCTAATCTATCGCCATGCGGGATCGGATGACCAGGTTTCACTTCGGCTCTTCACCCAGATTCCAAGGATCTACTCCACGTTTCCTCCTCAATCTCACAGCTATGATTTCTTCGGGGCTCCGGACTTCAGAGATCTCAAAGTTCAACCTTTTTCCTTGAAAATATTTTTATCCGAAGTTCACGATCTTCTAATGCGTGTCCCCAAAAGGTCGACAACCACGATTCCTTCGAGACTTCAGACTCTGGAAATATCAAATTTCAAACTTATTTGGCCCCACTGGATTTTATCTGAAGTCATGGATTTGGTGATGCATGGCTCTCGGTAGATCAATGGCTGAGATATTCTTGGATGATTAGATGGTTGAGGTTTGCTCCGGCTCTCCGGGCTTCGGGAGTCTCAAAAGTCAACTAAAAATCTCTGGAACAGATTCCTCCAAAGTTACTAATCTACTGACATGTAACCTCTGGGTGATCAATGGTCAGGATCTAATTCAGGCGATCTGAAAATCAATGTTTACTTCAGGTCTCTAACTCTCTGGGCTCCGGGAGTTTCAAATCGCAACTTCTCCTTGCTCGCTCTTTCTTGGAGTTCTTTCACCCAGAGCACGTGATCAGTTGACATGTGTCCTCCTATGGATTGACGGTCCCCAACTACTTCAGCTATTTGGAGTTTCGATGTTTGAGCTGTAAATGTGTTGAACCTACACATAATAGATCTAGCAATAAAATACCACACACATTTGCAAAGAGAAATTGAGAAAGAAGAAGCAAGAGAGAAAGAATGGAAGAATTCTCATTAACCATTGTCCACACGCAAAGAGTGAATAATTAACAATAGTTATAGGATACATGAGTAACTAATGTTCCATAGTGGTGGTCTATAATGATCTAGACACACACCAACAGTTATGGGAGTGAACTGCCACCTAGTCTAGTCTCTCAGGTAGTTACAATAGTGAATTTCCACCTAGCTAAGTTAGCTAGTCAATCGGTCTTCAGTTAACTGACTGAAACATAGTGAAGTGAGGAGGAGATTAGGGAATCATTAGTAATGTGCTAGTATGGTGATTATCCAAAGGGAAATTCGCATTAGCTGGTGATGATCCCAATGTTGCATGGTGACAAAACCGATGCAGCGTCTAGACTCCACTCAACTAGTCAAACTGAAGTGAAAACTGAAGAGAATATTCTCCCTAGAGGAATATTCTTCCTAAAATATAGGAGACTGAATAATGATTAATAAAAAAGGAAAAACCTTAGAAAAAATAAATCCTAGGTGTGTGTGAAGTAACTCCAACAACCCCCCTGAACATCACTATGGTGAAAATAAAGAATGGGTCCCGACAACGAGGCCATGTTAGGTGCCCAAATACCAAAGATACACTAAAATAAATGAGGAAAGAGGGAAAACCTCATGGGAAACCCACCCCCTCAAATTACAATGCATACAAAAAAATATAAATGAGAAGGAACAAAAAGTAGTTGCTAAGGAACTGTGTCCTTCACTACAAGAAGACCTCGCAACTATGCAAGTTAGTGCTCGTTGAATATTTTTTTGAATATGTAGATGTCTGCATGGATCTAATGAAGTAGATGTATCATTGAGATGTCCACACATATCCACTTCTCTTCTTGTAATGAAGAAGATCCAAATAAAGTTTGGATGAAAATTTGAAAACCGTGCGACCATTTCCGGAAAAATGATGAAATTTTGTTAATTTTAAAATGATCATATATTCACTTCCTGGACTACGTTTCGGACGATTTGTTTTTTGAAATTGGAAAATTTCCCGAGAGGAATTCAAATATCCGATTTTTTTCTGAAAATTGTGATCAGAAAATATCAGAATTGAGTTTGATGTACACGACTTCCTTTTTGTCTCCTAAGATACATGCATTGCACATGGAAAAGTGTCTGCATGTGATTTCTCAGATGCATGCCATATACATTCCGTATTAATTCCAGAAAAAAAATTCGAAATGGAGTAGAGATCATATTTAATTAATGGAATACGAATTTGTGCAAATACATTTGTAGAAGACTCTTCATAATAAGACTCTTGATCTTCTGATGGATTCTGTTCTGGATCTATCTGTTCAACCTCCTGCATGAAATATTCACAATATTCTTTATTCTCGAATAGAACCTCCAATATGGTCCATAATTCATTTGGAGTTGATTGTTGTGAGACATCATATAATTGGTGGAGAATTTATGGAGAGATAGACAAGAAGATAAATCCTATGGCCATATCTTGTCTATTGAGAAAGTCATTTTTCTCATTAGTGGAATCAGGCTCTACTTCCATTTCCATGGTTATTTGGTATAAGCCTCTACTTATGAGAAGAACTAGAATCTTTGGATTCCACTCCAAATAGTTATGAGGCATGAGAAGTATTATCAGTGACTAAAACATATATTCCATATTTTCTGCGTTCTTCAATCTTCAGTACCTACAAAAATAATTTGGTGTAGATTTTGCTTAGCAGTCTGTCAGCTCTGACACCATGTAAATGTGTTGAAATTGCAAAGAATATATCTATCTATAAAATACCACACACATTTGCAGAGAGAAATTGAGAAAGAAGAAGCAAGAGAGAAATAATGGAAGAATTCTCATTAACCATTGTCCACACTCAAAGAGTGAATAAGTTACAATAGTTATAGGATACATGAGTAACTAATGTGCCATAGTGGTGGTCTAGATTTATATGGACACACACCAATAGTTATGGGAGTGAAATTCCACCTATTCTAGTCTCTTAAGAAGTTACGGGAGTGAATTGCCACCTAGCTGAGTTAACTAGTCAACCAGTCTTCAGTTAACTGATTGAAACATAGTGAAGTGAGGAGGAGATTAGGGAATCATGAGTAATGTGCTAGTATGGTGATGATCCAAAGGATAATGCACATTAGTTGGTGATGATCCCATTATTGCATGGTGACAAAACCAATGCAACATCTAGACTCCACTCAATTAGTCAAACTGAAGTGAAAACTGAAAAGAATATTCTCCCTAAAGGAATATTCTTCCTAAAATATTGGAGACTGAATAATGACTAATAAACAAGGAAAAACCTTAGGAAAAATAAATCCTAGGTGTGTGTGAAGTAACTCCAACAGCCCTACCTATCACATCGTTTCATGCCTTTCAATTTGTGGGGGCATGCATCGGCGTTTTGGAGTAACCCGCTTTTCGCCCCACAATTTTCCTGATGCTGACACGTAACCCCCTAGGGAAACCATGGTTTGGATTGCGAGACCGCCTTGCGAAATTATCTCCCGTACAACTCGGTTCCCCGCAAGGCCAGCTGGCCTTTGATCTCTCTCTCCAATGGGATCCGATGGTCACGACCTTAACCTTGCCTCCTTTTCATCGAATGACCCCTCTTTACCTGTCCTCCGATCCAATGATCCTAGATCTCCCCGATCCTACCGTGGCGATTTTTTAAGAATTAAAAAGGAATGATCATGATCCTTCGAACCCTCACAGAGGTTCTATCATGTTCTCTCTCCTATGTACCATCTGCAATGCCATTCCTCTTGATATTTTCAACTTCATGGTCAGAGTTCGATATCGACCACAAGACTCTGACCAACAGACTCGACCCATATCGGCCTGGTGTTTCAACCAGACACTCTGATACCAATCTATAAAATACCCAACCACCCATAGGGTGGGTATGCTACCTGCAAGCCTACCCTTGGACTTCTTTCTCATGCTGACCTTCTTTATTTATTAAGGATGCATAAGATAATATATTTAACGACATGCACAACAATATCCATCAAGTATGCAATATCTAAAGATTATGTTAAATGGTAATTAAATATACACAATGGAAATACATTCATATACATGTATATGACAATTAAACTACACAACAGAATAAATTCATACACACATAGTAATATCATGACAAAGAGAACTTATTTTTATGAAAGATGACATCGATTGGTTGCAGACCAAGGACGTTCCACCCAATCGTAGACACCACTTCTCTAAATCCCAATAGCAGTGTCACCCCCGATCCAGGGATATTAATCTACAAGGATGGTTTTAGAGTGTAATTGGGTTCCCAAACCAATCATCTTTCAAGCTCTCAGAGGTATCCCGACACCCACAACAATCCAAGTACCCATCTCTCTTCTACCTAGCATGTGCCACCGAAGAGAATGGACCTCCACCCTTCTCTTCCACGCAGTCCCTCAGGAAGTCCTTCTCCTTCCTTCCAGGTCTTCCATCACAGCTAGTCCAGAATCTCAATGCTGGAACTCTCAAGACTCGCAGTTGTCATCAAAACAGGGAACAAGCCAATGCATTTTAGACATGCAGGCCCCAGGTCACGGTTGTATCACACTAGCGACCACTACAACCAACTATCTCGTGGCTAAGTTCTTCGGAAGCTTTGTTTCCTTTGCCAAGACAAGACGCACATGATGATGGATCAATGGGCAAGTCAGTGGGGGTGCATGGGAGTGCGTGAGGGAATGGGAAAACATTGAACAAGTCATTATTCCAACCCCCCCATGATACCAGAGGAGGGTTTAAGTAACCTCGTGGGGAAAACAAGAACCTCTTGGCCTTTCGCAAGAAGTTCACGTAACCAATCCCCTCCCTTAGACAAAAAGGGTAATAAGAAAAAATAGGAATAAACACTTAGTCCCTCAAGCTCCCTCTCTTGTGGAATCATATCCCCCTATAACTCTAGTCCTTGTCCGTCTAGAAGCCAACAATGTATTTATTATTATTAATGATCAAAACATTACATTTCTTGGGCATACTGGCCCTTCAATAATTGTTTGGGCACTCTATCCTCTCAACATTGTAACAATACATTATTTAAAATGTGGGTTCAAAAACTTGGGGTGTTACAAGCATCATGGAGTGTGCAAGGAGTATGAGATTGCATACAAGGTTTCCCTTACAGTTTTTGGAAGATGTTGTAGATACTTTTGTTTACTTGATAAACATAGGACTGTCAAGGTATTTGTATGGTGGCATTACAAAGGAGGCATGGATAGGTAAAAAGGTAAACTATTCATTTATGAAGACTTTGGGTTGTGAAGAATTTGTCCATATTGATAAGGAAAATAGAACAAAGATGGAAGCAAAATCCAAGAAGTGTACCTTTATTGGATATGGTGTTAATGATTTTGGTTATCGCTTATGGGATTATGAAAATCACAAAATCATTAGGAGTAGAGATTTCATATTCAATGAGAAGGTCATGTATAAATATCAGTGGTAGTGAAGGAAACAGGAAGAAGAAAAACCAAAATACACAGTGCTTGATGAGATCACTGAAAAATAAATTCCAAAGGTACCAAAAAATAAAAATGTACAACAATGGGAGAAACATGTACCTCAAACTCCTGCAAGTGTTTTTAGAATATCTACCAGGTTAAGTAGACCCCCTGAATGATACTCTCCTTCATTGTATTATTTACTGTTGACTGATTCTGGTGAACTAGAAAGTTATGAAGAGGAAATGTAGGTAGACACTAAAGGGAAGTGGGCGAAAGTCATGAAAGAGGAAATGGATTCCTTGGTAAATAACCAGACTTGGGACTTGGTTCAGTTGCCTACAGGAAAAAGAGCATTATAGAATAAATGGGTTTACAGGTTGAAGGAAGAATATGGAGGCAAAAAGTGATACAAGGCTAGACTTATTGTAAAGGCTTTTGTACAAAATAAAGCTATATATTTTGATGAAATATATTCTCCTATTATTAGAATGAATTCAATTAGGACTACTTTAAGTCTTGTGGCAGTAGAATATTTTCATATTGAATAGTTAGATGTAAAAACAAATTTTCTCCATGGGGATTTAGATGAAGATATTTATATGTAGCAACCACAGGGGTATGAGTTCAAAGGGAAGGAAAATTTGGTATGCAGGTTGAATAAGATCTTGGATGGCCTAAAGAAAGCTCTGAGGCAATGGTATTTGAAGTTTGATAGGTTTATGATAGAACAAGGTTATAGTAGATGTCATTCTGATCATTGTGTTTATTTTAAAAGGATAGAAAATGGAAGCTATATTATCTTGCTATTGTATGTAGATGACATGCTTGTTACAGGGTATAATATGCAGGATATAAATGTGCTCAAGAAGAAATTATCTAATTCATTTGCGATGAAGGATTTGGGTGATGCAAAGAAAATACTCAGTATGAGAATAACAAGAGACAGGAAAAAACACAAATTGACATTGTCTCAGGGTGAGTACATAGAGAAGGTGTTGGAGAGGCTTAGAATGCAAAATGAAAAACTAGGTAGTACACCTTTGGCCAACCATTTCAAATTAACTAAGTGAATGTGTCCCAAGATACAAGAGGAAATAGAATACAACTCCAGGGTCCCTTATTCATCACCATTTGACAACTTGATATATGCAATGGTTTGCACAAGACTAGATATTGCACATGTAGTGGGAGTTGTGATTAGGTATATGAACAATCCAGGTAAAGAACATTGGGAGGAAGTAAAGTGGATTCTCAGGTATTTGAGAGGTACTTCTACTCATGCATTATGTTTTGGACGTTGAATCACTGTTCTACATGGATAGGTTGATTCATATGTGGCAAGTGATAAAGATAGCAGGAGGAGAACCACGGGGTATATTTTTAATATAGGTAAAACAAAAATGTGTTGGATTTCAAAACTAAAAAAGGTTGTTTCACTTTCAACAACATAAGTAGCATATGTTTTTTCTACAGAGGCTAATAAGGAAATGATTTGGTTACAAACGTTTATGGAGGAATTGGGAAAGAAGAAAGAGAATATCAGGGTGTAGTGTGACAATGAGAGTGCCATTCATCTTGCAAAGAATTCAAACTTCCATTCAAATACTAAGCATATACAACTCAGGTACCATTTCATGTGATCCATCTTGGAAGATGGACATTTGAAGTTGGAAAAGATACATACTAGCCAGAATCCTATAGACATGTTAACAAAGGGAGTAACCAGGGAGAAATTGAGTTCCTGATCTGTTTCAGTTGGATTTTAAGAAAGAAGGTGAATATGAGAAATATGTGAGGTCCAAGAATGATCATATTCTATCAGATACAACAATGGTGCAGTTGTTGTGATCAGTCTCCAAGTGGGAGATTGTTGGTTGTGGAGCCTGATTAGCTTCCTGATTCAGAGGTCTTTGTTTTCAGTCATGTTTATACCCCATGAAGACTGTACACCCCTTCATGCGGGGGGGGGGTATAGACCCCCCTACGAATTCCAGGGGGCTCATCCCCTTGGCTAGGGGGTTCAGGGGCGAAGCCCTCGAAGGAAATTTTTTCTTGTAAATGTATATTGTAATTTCATAGTCAATATTGACCATTCATCATTAAGTCATAGATATGATGGTAGAGATTATGTTAGGGATTTTTTGCCTAGAAGGAAACCCTCTTTTATGAGGGAGTTGTATTGGGACTATGTATTATTGCAATTATTATATTATGAGAGATGAGACAGTGAGAGAAAGAAGAGGAAGTTACGACGGGTGTGTTGTAGGTTGTATCCCTTCATTTGATGGATAATAATAAAGGAAGTACCTAACAACTTCTCTGGTGGATGTAGACCACATTGGGTGAAACATGTATATTTTTGTCTCTATTGTATTGTGTATCTTTTGTGTTTTATTTCCACATTTGTTTCTATTTTATTGCTCTGCGATCCTATTTTTCTAATAGAGAAGTAACATTAATTGTATGTTTAACCGCTAAATGATAAGAATATAGAATGATATGCCTAAATAATTAAGTAACGAGGTCAATTTAACTAGGATCTAGTGCACAAAAGGATATTTTAGGTGTGACAGAGAGCACCTCCCTTCTTTCCCTCACTGTTGTAGAATCTTGGTTCTTCTAGTCCCCATAAAAATACCTTGGGTGAGACTTCGCCTGCTTGCAGGTGATGCAGAAAGGGTCAGTATCTATAGGGTTTCATTGGACTAATTACCTTGAACCCATGGTATTGAACCTTGTGCGCGTGCACCAACAAATGGTTCCATTGTTGGGACCCAGAATCTGAAAGTGAGTGAACATTTTGGAGACTGATGAGGAAAGAAATAACCGAATGCCTAGAGAAAAAAAAACAAGAATTTGTGCAGAAGGAGAATAAAAACCCTCTCTTAAAGAATAAGAAATTTCTATAAAGGTATGTCTATACAGAATTGTATGAGGTATTGTTCGGTGAATTTCCTAACATTTTAGCAGAATGGCTGGAAAGATTTGTGGAAAATACTGGCATACATAGATCAGTTGTGCCAAAGAACTAGACTCCTGAACTAGTGAGATGAGTGGACAGTATGAAATAGGACATCTCACATTGTGGATATTTGTATGGAAAATATATTGGGGGGATACATAAAATAATTTTCCATAGACTTTACCCATTCTTACAATGTTGTAGAAAGAGACTTCTTTAAAGGTTCGTAAGGAAGATTCATAAGGTCGTTAGCTAGCTCTATAAAAATAGTGCTATGTGACAAATAAGTGATGATGATGGACTCAAATAGCTAAAGAATGTTACATACATGGAGGGACTAGGGTTTGTTGACCAATATTTTATTTGGGGGTAGTAAAATGGAAAAAGGAAAGGGAGACTGAGAATGAAAGAGCAAGAAGAATGGATATCTGAAGGAGAAGATGAATTTGGAGTCCTGCACAATGGGAGAAGGTACAAGAAGTTGAGAACTATGGCTGGGGAAAGAGTGAAATGTAGTGAGTACCTGGAACATCGCAGAGACATCCATATCATATAAGTATAGGATACAAAGTAAGATATCACGTTTAGTGTAGTCATAGAAGAACCGGTAAGTTCTTTCTAAGCCGAATCCTGTGTCAAAACACCAACCTCATGTGTGACGCCTAAATATAAGACAACACTTGAAGATATTTCCAGATCATGTGTAATCAGTAAAGGAAGAAAAATTAATAATATCCATAGAAGGGGTAGTGATATAGGTAGTCAGACTCAACCAACATCACCAAGAAGGGGTCCTACACCCAACAACATGGCAGGAGTAGATAATACACTGCAATTATTGGAGTTCAAAGGAATTGGATATGAGGATCCAAAACAACATTTGTTCATATGTGAAACCATATGGACTACAAAGAATGTCCATAATGATGGCGTAAAGATCACACATTGGGAAACAACTTTTAGAGGATGCGTTCTAGTCTGGTACATGAATCTCCAAGGTGCTTCACCACTGGGTCAAACAATGACATTATTAGAGGTTACACAAGCGTTTTTAAAAGAATTTAAGAAACCAAAGTATGAGTCATAGTACATCATTCAGCTCAAGGAGATCAAGCAAGTGTAGATTGATTCAGTATGGGAGTTCGATTAGAGGTTCAAAGATGTAACGGGGAGGTTAACATTTCAAATACCCAATCAACAAAATAGAGAGTGGTTCATTGTAGGATTTTTACCTCACATCCACAATCCATTAATGCAACAAAATGTTAGATCGCAATCCGAGGCATTGAATTCTTATGAAATTGGAAGCCTCTCGAGTCAGAGATAATAGAAGAATGATGTAGATAGAGATCCAATTAGCTGCATTAACAATTCAATTGGTAGAAATTACAAAGGGGAAAGAGAAAAATAAACATATTTGGTGCAAAAAATGTAGGACTAAATGCCACCATAAAGATGAATGTCCATCCTTTGCACAATACTTAGCAGTTGGAGTGCCAAACCTGCTACCAAGAGGAGGATACTGTGAGATATGCAAGAAGTGGGGACATAACCCCCATGAGTGCCGGCTATTACAAAAATATCAGCATACCCCAAGAAGCTTATTATGTAGATTTTGAAAATCAATGGGACATTAAGACAAATATTGTTGTGCATTTTACCTAATGAGGGAGCACACAATAGACATGTTCAGGA
Organism: Picea engelmannii; assembly: GCA_009831015.1. Classification (NCBI taxonomy): domain Eukaryota; kingdom Viridiplantae; phylum Streptophyta; class Pinopsida; order Pinales; family Pinaceae; genus Picea; species Picea engelmannii. Next base: position 781,544 of record ML787468.1, on the reverse strand, counting down.
TTCAAGAGGAGAATGTTGCGACAGAAGGGGGAGGGAAGTATAATACTCGAAGGGGATTTAATCAAAGAAATCGAGGAGGATTCATTAGGGGTCGAGGTTGAAAAAACTTTGGCTGAGGAGGAAGAGGCCCCATAGTATGCTATAACTATAATAGGCCAGGAAACTTGGCCCGGGATTGAAAAATTACCTACATGACATGTACTTACTTTTGAGTGTTAGAACATGTGACAGAGGACTACCCACAACTGTTGGAAAAATGGCAGGCCAAAGGGAATTATAACCAAATCCAAAATATTCAAAATATCTTTGTCGAAATAAGGGATGAAGGACCCAAAATAATGGTTGTTACGCATAGAGGAACCGAAATAGGGATGGATGCAACCAACACAAAGAAATTGAATGAGCAATGGGTAAATAAATTAGAAGCAACTACATGAGAATTCGACCCACATGAAGAGAAGGAGAATTATAAACAAGAATGAAAATAACTCATGTGATAGGACTAGACAACATCCACATCAACTACACCACCTATGGGGGATATGCATCCTACTAAGGATAAGGCCATGACAGAAGGATCACTGGAGAAGGTAGGCCCTTAGATTTGTTTTTGCAAATTTTCCTTGAGTTGGTCAAATATGAAAATGAATTCCATACATTATTCTCTATGATCGATCACTGCACTCAAGGAAAGGCATCCCTTACTAAAAATAAAGTAGTGAACCAACTACTACACAAGAAAAGAACCAACGAAGAATTTAGGTTCAATGCACATATTGGAGAATATGACATAAACAATGTAATCTTAGACTTAGGGTCTGATGTGAACGTGCTACTTAAGAAGACATGGGAGATGATGGCGAAACAAAATTTAGTGTGGTCACCCATCTAATTGAGACTAGAAAATAAGTGCAAATTAGTACTTATTGGTAAATTAATAGGAATACCTTTGATTACAGATGGAGTGCACAGTGTCACAGATTTTGAAGTTATCGATATTGTGGATGATAGACAACCATATCCAATTTTAATGGGACTGGAATGGGCCTTTGATAACCAATCCATTATCAACTTGAAAAAGTGAGAGATAATTGTTAATTAAGAAGCAAATATTAATATAGCATAGAAAAACCGCATAATAAGTACTCAACACCTTGAAAAAGAGAGTATTTCAAATAATAAGCCTCTTCGAGGGGGAAACCTACTTATACACCACATAAATGTCCAGGTATAAGAAGATTCTAAATGAAAATGTCTCCTTGGTATATATAGGATACTAGGAGGTACAATTACAACTAATGGACCCAAGCCGACATACATAAAATGACATTACTAATGTAATATTCCCCAATTAAGGGGTAATGTTCCACTATTTAGGGCTTAACATGCCCCTCCCCGTCAAAAAATTGTTGTTCGGAACGCTTGAGTAATTCTGGATGCTTCTATATAAAATACTCATCTTCCTAAGTGGAATCTTCAGCATGAAGTTTCCTCCACTTAATGAGATACTTTGAAATGGATCTATTCCTCAGTTGACGAATTCTCATGTAAGTGATGTCTTCAGGATCCAATATGATTTTTCCTTCCTCGTCAAGTTCTAGCAATATAGTTTGAACTGGGATCTTGTCACCTATAACTTTCTTTAAGCATGAAACATGGAAAAATGGGTGTACTCGTGAGCATGCAGGCAACTCCAATTTGTATGCCATAGTACCAATCTTTTGCAACACCTTATAAGGACCATAGTACTTTGGTGATAATTTATTATCCTTCTTGGCTTGCTTGAGGGACATCTGTTTGTATGGTTGTATTCTTAAAAACACCCAATCCCCTACTTCAAAACTTCTTTCACTACAATGTTGATCTGCTTGTTGTTTCATGTGATTATGTGCCATGGTCAAATTGTCCTTTAAGATTTGGAGAACTTATTGTTGATGTTCGATGTGATCTTCCACTACTTGAACCTTAGATTTTTATTTTAGAGAAGAAGTGATGGAAGGAGGGTGGTATCCATAGATTGCCATAAATGGTGTCATTTTTGTTCCAGTGTGAAAGGAAGTGTTATACCAACATTTTGCCAAGGGTAACCATTTGAACTATTGTGTTTGTTTATCAGAGACAAAGCAACGAAGGTAGCCTTCCAGAAATTTGTTCACTATCTCAGTTTGTCCATCAGATTAAGGATGATAGGATGATCTATGAGCCAATTGAGTACCCAAACAAGAAAATAATTCTATCCAAAAATGTCTAGTGAAGATAGGATCTCTGTCACTTACAATAATGGGATTCCATGTAGTTTTTGAACTATCTCTATGAATGCGATGGAAACTGTACTGGATTTGAAGGGATGAGAGAGTGCACAAAAGTGTGCGTACTTGGCCAGTCTATCAACAATCATCATGATGACACTCTTTCCTTCAAGATTGGGTAACCCTGTAATGAAATCCATGGAAACCTCCTCCCAACGCTGACTTGGGATGGATAATGGTTGTAAAATACCCAGGGTCTTAATTGTTTCCACCTTATTTTGTTGGAAAACCAAACATTCTACTATAAACCTTTGAACATCAGTTTTAAGTCCATCCCAAAAAAAAATCCTTCTTGACCCTATGGTAGGTTTTCAAAAATCGCGAGTGCCCTCCTACCAGAGAGGTGTGGAATTCCAATAGTACATTTTGTTTGATTTTGGAGTTCTTACATAAATTTAAGCTATCTTTGTACCATAGTGAATCATTTTTCCATGTAAATGTATCTGATGCACTGGAATCCTATTGCAACCTTTGAATGAGAGTCCACACATTTTTGTCATTATTCCATTCATCCCTCACTTCTACTATCCAATCGGGTTGGATGGATGAGATAGCACACAGAAAGGCCTCAACATCTTCATCATTTCTTGAGAGTGCATCTGCCACAACATTTTTGTTCCCTTTTTTATAGATGATTTCAAAATCATAACCCAGTATCTTGGTCACCCATTTTTGTTGTTCTTCTAGAGATAGTCTTTGTTCCAAGAAGTATTTAAGACTATCATGATCTGTTTTGACCTTGAAGTGCCTACCTATTAGGTAAGGCCGTGATTTCTTCAACGCATGTAGTATTTCCATCATTTCCTTATTATAAATGGGTTTGTGTAAGTCCTTTCCCTTGAGTAGTCGACTTTCAAAAGACAGGGGCCTTTCTTCTTGCATTACGACAACACCAATTCCATTTCCCGAGGCATCACATTCCATAATAAAGGCTTTTGTGAAGCCTGGTGTGGTCAAGACAAGAGATTTACACATAACCTCTTTAAGTTTTTCAAAATATTTACTTTCTTATGGAGTCCATGAAATGCACCCTCTTAGTTAGTGTCATTAAAGGTGCTGCTATTCTCCCATAGTTTTGTATAAACTTGTGGTAGTAACCTGTTAAACCCAAAAATCCTCTAAGATTCTTCAATTTTTTGGGAATTGACCAGTCCATCATGGCCTTAATATTGTTAGGGTTTACCTTGACATCTTCATGAGATACAATATGACCCAAATACTCTACCTCCTTCACCCCAAAGAAAAAATTGGACGGTTTGGCATATAGTTGTTGATCCTTTAGTAGTTGTAGCACCTGTCAACATGACGCACATGATCCTCCCAAGACTTGCTATAGATTAGTATATCATCAAAAAATACTAACACAAATTTTTGAAGGAAGGGATTGAAAATGGAATTCATCAACCCTTGGAATGTGGAAGGTGCATTTGTAAGGCCAAAAGGCATGACCAATAATTCATAATGGCCTTTATGAGTTCAAAATGTTTCTTTTGGGATATCTTCTTCCTTCATTCAAATCTGATGATACCCTGAATAGAGATCCAACTTTGTGAAATAGATTTCTCCATGTAGTTCATCTAAAACTTCATCAATGACAGGAATGAGAAACTTATCTTTAATGGTGATCTTGTTGAGATCTCTATAATCTGGAGACATACACCATGAGCCATATTTCTTGAATATCATTACCACTGGTGTAGAGTAAGAACTTTGGATAGGTCTAATAATAAGAACCTCTTACATTTCTTTAACCATACACTCAATTTCACTCTTCTGGGCATAAGGGTATTTGTATGGCCTGATGTTAGGAGGAACACTCCCAAGAATTAGATGAATATCATGATCATGATTTTGAGTGGGTGGAAGCCCTTTGGAAATATCTTCAAATACTTTGGAATGATTATCAATGATCCCTTGGATATCTAGGGGAATAGATGGCTTAGATGTTTGAAAAATCTAGTGAGCATAGTTGTGCAATAACACCTTGATGCCCCCTTTTCAATAATTTTGTCATGCCATTAGAGATTATCACCTTACCGAGTTTCCCTGTGATACCTCTTAACTAAATTTATTTTTGTACTGAAAATTTCATGAAAAGTTCTTGAAAATTAAAAGCCATTGTTCCTAATGATTGTAACCATTTGATTCCTAGTACGACATCAACACCACCCATGGTTATAGTAATCATTGGACTATTCATTACATATTCCCCCATAGTAAGATTGATATTATTGCATTTTCTTGAGAAATTGATAATTCATCCATCTGCAATCATTACTTGAAACTCTGGCACTATATATACAAAGAAATTGAGAGCTTTGGATAATTTATAGTGAATGAAATTATGAGCACTACCAGAATCAATTAGAACTATTACATTTTTATTTTTGATATAGCCTTCAATCTTGATGGTTTGAGGAGTGCTAATTCCAGCCAATGCATTACATGATATCGTGGGAGTCAATTCTTCAAAAGAAATCGCTTCTACATTTTCATCTTGAGATGGTTCTTGTTCTTGTTCTTGTTATTCTTCCTCTTCACAATCTATGTAGAATAATTTCTTCTGACCACACTTATGTCGCTTACTGTACTTGATGTCACAATTAAAGAATAAACCTTTTTCTTTTATTTCCTCCAATTGTTGAGGTGTCAACCTTGTAGGTTGAGGTGTTTTAGAAGAAGGAGCATTATTCTCTCAATAAATTTTAGGATTGGTCCTTCTAGTAGCCATAGCCATAATTTTACTTTCAACATTTCTTGCCACCCTAAATGCATTCTCCAATGATTTGGGTTGCCAAAGGTGAACCTTGTGTTGAATGTTATCCATTAAAGTTCCTATGAATACATCGATCAAGTGCTCATCTAGAATATATGTTACCTTTATATTCAATCTTTGGAAGTTCTCAATGTGCTCTGTAACTGGACCCTTTTGCTTGAGATTTATCAATTGGCTAAAGAAGGTGTTGCTCCTTGTATCCTCATAGTGTGCTATCATTTCTTCCATGAAAATTGTCCAAGTGACAAGTGATTTGCGAGAACAAAGCCATCGATACCATACAAATTGATTGGGTTCTAAATATAAAGAAGCAATTTCTACCTTTTGTGTATGTGGAACATTATGTAGATCAAAGAATTGCTCCATCTGAAGTATCCATGTGATTGGGTCCTTGCCATCAAACTTCCTCATATCAATCTTAGGAACATGGTTGGACTTCAACCCAAAGTTGGAGTTTCTCCATTCTTGATTAATCTTCCTTGTGTCCTCATCATGAATTTCATGGGATACATTTTCACTTTCAAGTGTCCTGTCTATTAGGAATTTTTTCAATCCTTCCATGATATCCCTTTTTAAACCATTCATCTTAGTATCCATTATTTCCTCCAATTTAGATTCAGTTGAATCCATCATCCCTTGTAGTTCATCTTTTGTCACTGTCTTCTATTGTAGCTCATTTATGTCCCTACGTGTTTCTTTACCTTCATCAAGAGTCAAAGTAGGATTGTTTGTAGGATTATTTGGTGTAGAAGTTCCCTTTTTTGGTGTCATGTTGGCGAAGTATCACTTTTAAACCTTGATTTTGAGGTGGTGCTGCTAGACAATCTTTCTTCTGCTATATTTCCAAAATTTCAGCCCTTTTGGGTATAAAAATTTATTTTTTGTAGTTCTATGATATTTATTCTCTACAATTCCATAGGTCTGATCAAAATTGGATGTGCCAAGTGGAATTTATGGTAACTTCCCCACAACTTGGTGATTTTTGGTCTTTCCAGGAGATCTCACTTGTATAGCATGCCCCACACAAAATAATTGGTATAAAATTCTGAAACTTGTACCATAAATACTATGGACTTTCCAATATCCAATGCAACCAGTCTCACTCAATTTGGACACTCTAGGAAGAAGTTATGATTGTTTTACCAGGAACACCTTCTGGAGACTAGTCAATAGGACTAGTAAGATACCCTATCTTCCACAGGGTGTATATACAAATTTAAGATGACCTAGAAGATGAAATTTTTATCACAAATACCTTACTAATTTCTGTGAATAACCTCTGGATTTCAGGGTCTGAAACATTACCTAAATTTTTTTATAGAGAAAATTCATCGATGACTCAATTCAGGATGATTCCATAACCCTATATTACATAGGTTGTATCTCCAAAAGAATAAGGCCTCAGGAGATGAAAATTTAACCCAACATAACTTGCTCTGTTTGACAAATGACCTCCAAGGGGTTCCTTCTAAAACTTCATAGAAAAAAAATTATAGCAAAAATTCCAAGGTGTCTCAGATGTAGCAGCGAAACCCCAAGACCTTGAGCTCTAATACCATATGTTAAGAACCAAATATCAATATAGCATAGAAAAACCTCAGAATAAGTACTCAACACCTTGAAAAAGAGAGAATTTCAGATAATAAGCCTCTTCGAGGGGGAAACCTCCTTATACACCACATAAATGTCCAAGTACAAGATGATTCTAAATGAAAATGTCTCCTTGGTATATATAGGAGACTAGGAGGTACAATTACAACTAATGGACCCAAGCCAACATAAATAAAATAACATTACTAATGTAATATTCCCCAATTAAGGGGTAGTGTGCCACTATTTAGGGCTTAACAATGATATTTGAAGTCAGATACTTGAAAGTGACTGCACCCTTAGACCCAAAAGAAGGAATGAAGTACATAGAACTAGTGTGGGGAGATGTAATTGATCACATGAAAAACATGGTTGCAAGGATGGAGGTTATGTTAACCCCACTGTAGATAACACACCGAGTTGGAGAAACATTAGTTCGTGTACATCGGACTCAGAAGTAGGTCTAGAAAACTAGTAGCAGAGGATGCATAAAGTCTTAACACAACGAAGCACATGCATAACAAGGTCATTATGGTGGATTCAAATACAATTGTGTAACCCACCCAAGTATGATGGCTTGATATATATAACAACATTTGTAGAAAACTTTGAGGCACATGTACCAGAGAAACATAAGCTTCCAACACTAGAAGTTGTATTGAAATCCAACCCTGGAAGATGGTGGACGACACACAAAGGTAGCATGGAATATTGACAACAATGTAGGAGACTGATCCAGATAAGATTTAATAACAAAGAGGGTGACATGATGTAGAAATATACTAGTGAAGGAAACCCAACAAAGAATATTACACAGTGTGAAAACCAGTGTAATGTAGTTCCCAAGGAGGAATGGATGCACAAGTCCATTCATACTCTTGATACAATACCAAAAAAATTGGTATTTAGAAATGGAAATACACAGAGACACAATGGAGTGGGGTTACATAAGTCAAAGTTTCAAAACAACATTTACATTTCAACATACGTCACCCTTGATATATACAACACTTCAACAAATCAAGCACAAAATATTCAATGATCAAGAACAAATGGAAGTAAGATCGATATGCAATGAATAAGAACATACATAAGTATTATCGATATGTAGTTCACCTAATGTTTCTATGACGGTGCATAAATTACTTGAATGCTATAATGTGACCCAAGAGGATCAGGATGATGAAGATCCCTGGAATGTTCAAGTACAAGAAATAGAAGGGGATTGAACAATACAAGGCTCAAAGATGGAATCAAAATCCTACAAACAACTAGTAAAGACAAGGAAGGTCAACATTGGAATATAGGAAAATCCAAAGTTGACACAAATAAGAGACTATTGGGTTGACAAAACTGTATAAAAAATAGATGAATTATTGCACAAGTACCAGGACTTATTCATGAGAAATTTCTTATAAATGAAGGGGGTAGTTGGTGATGTAGGGGAGATGAGGACCCTACTGCAACCTGAAGTTAAACCAATAAAACAGAGACCATAGCAACTGAACCCACGATATAAATAAAAATTTAAAAAAGAAATGGACTAAATGTTAAAAGAAGGAGTGATGGAACCAGTCGAAGAAGATGAATGGAAATGTACAATGATGGCGCAAAACATGACATGCTCAATATATGGTGCGGGCCCATGAGAAAAGGAGACATAACAAGGCAAAAGGAAATAATAAATAGAATACTTGCATAAGGCAGGAAGAGCGACACAATTAAAAAAAAGGAGAGATGTATCATCATGACACCGCATAACAAGTTAAGTGGAAGGAACATCGCCATAAATGGAAAATATGTGCAAAAATTCGATGGAAATGACAAAATTTAAATGCACACATCACAACCCCATATGACAAAGGAACCAAGGACAATCGATATCATTAATAGTCACCATATGTACTACCCAGGGCATGGAAGAACCATTGTGATGATGGTTCGTTATCAGTGAAGGCATGCAAAAATATATACACATTGTTGGGCCTTGACCAAGTTTTAGAGAACCTTGGTCATGTTTGACAATTTTTGGGACTTCGACAGGCTGGTCGAAGGTGGACCGCAAGGCGAAGCGGAGATCATGGGATCTCACCCCCTTTTTCATGGAGTTTTGGGTTTATGGTTTATGTAATGGGTATGGGATGTCGGCCCATGAGTTTACCCATGTTTAGGCCCATTTCATAATGTATAAATAGATATCTAGGCGATGTAAGAAGAGGGTACTATAACTAGTTAATGATTGGCTCAGTGCATGACTAGTTGGCTAAGTGCAAGATTGTGTTGAGAACTTGTAGAGCTAAGTGAAAGTGCTTGTAAGAAGCTCCTGTGCAGACTGTGTAAGAAGGATTTTTTCTTGAACCTATCTTTAGGAAGGAGGATCTGGCGAGGTGCACACATATCTCCTGTCTTATGTAGAGTGGGTTTTTTGGCTCTGTGCATGTAAGACGATTGATAGGAGACAATAAATAAGAAGAAGAGTTGGTGGACATAGCCCCACACTGGGGTGAACCACGTATATATTGTGTTATGGTTTCTTTGTGCGTTATGGTTTTTATGTGATTGTTGTGATTTATGCTTCGTGTTGTAATGTGTATGTTGAATGCATCGGATATAGTAGCTTAGTTCTTAGTGATGTGAATGAATGCCAGATCTGATCTATTTCTATGTGCTAAGTGCTTCGATGTGTTAGATCTAGTTGAATACCGCGTTGTTCTGTAACTAGGGTTTTGACCTGCAATGTGAATGAAGGTTAATTACTAATGAATGTTAACTGCTAAAGTTCTTTGTTAAGTACTGTGATCACAGATCAGTGTCCCAACTAGGTTGTAGACACTTGAGTCCTACAACCACCCCTACCTCTACCTCAGGTGAGACTTCATCTACCTCGTAGGTGTTGCCGAAAGGGCTAGTAGTTAGGGTTTTGTTTGTGCATTGTTGAAGTGTTGAACCCCGGGTCTGCCCCTATGCCAATAAATGGTTCTGTTTCCAGGACTTGAAACTATGATTGAGGGGATATGAAGAAAAGAAGAAAGATTTGTGCGTATATCTACTGTAGTGCGCAATATTCTACTTAATTGTGAAGCTCTGTGCTAATAAAGGAATAAGATCTGAAGAAAATAGGTAAGATCTTAAATCTTTTTTCTCTGAGAAAGGTAAGATAAGTGAATTTTTTTTTTTTGAAAGAATAATTCTAGGAATGCTTGATAATTTTGTCCTATTCTGAAAACTAGGGCGCAACTAGAAGAAATAATATTTGATATGATTAGATCTGATATAAGTAATGAAAGATATGTCATTCCTATGCATAGAAAAAATGTTTGGACTAACAAATGGATGCAGGACCCTAGAAAGATTTTTTTGTAGGTTAATTATTGTGATTCCAAGGCGCAGTACAGGAAAGGTTGGGGATCATTTAAAATAAAGAGAGGATTAACTCTTTGTTAAAGTTGCAGAAGATAGGGCCATCTTGCTAAGGAATGCCCTGGTAGAGTTCCTAGTTGTCTTTGTTGTAAATCTATGGACCATGTATTTTAGGATTTCCCTAGAATGATTGCTAAACTTGAAAATATTAATATGAGACAAGAAAACCATGAGACAAGCCAGTAAACTAAGGATATGATAGAACCCCAGAAAGAATCAAAGACTATATTATCATAGATGAAGGAAGCCCTGAATGATCACAAAGATGTCAACTTATTAGAGATCTTCAAAGAGAAGGAGTCCATAGAAACAAGAATAGGACACTTCGACATAGTTGTGTTCTGGATGAGGAAACACATGTGAATATTATGACAAAAAGAACTTGGGAAACTTTGGGAAAACCTGCTATGATTCCTTCATTGGGAGGAATAGGATTGTTTAAAGGAAAATTGATAACCCTATGTGGAAGACTTACCCAGATACCTATGAGTTCTCATGGAACTTTGACAGAGGAAGAATTTGAATTCGTTAATTTTTTTTAGAACAATGCCCCTTCTACTATTTTTCTAGGAAAAACATGGATCGAGAAATATCAGACACGAAAGAAACAGGAAGATGAAGATCTAGAACTGAAAAAGAAAGAACTAAGGAATTTCATGGCTAGGAGAATAACACACTTACTGAAAGAACAAGAGGACAAGTCGAAGAAACTAAGAGCTAGAGACCGGGCTGTCGAAGTTGAAAGAACACAAGAAGTCTTGAAACACTTGTCCATATAGGAGAGTAGATAACCTACTCCAGAAAGAGAAAACGTATTACTCTTGAACCCTTCGAAAGACCCTCAGCAGTGTGAAGTTACTATGCCAAGGGTAGATAAGAACAAGAATGGAAAGAACCATCCAGAGACACAAATTAGATGAAAGAATGCTAGAAAGCTCAGTAAGAAGAAAGCAAAGTTATAAAAACTGTAAGAAGTTCCACCACGCAAAAAGAAGTTTTGCAGAACTTGAACTTCGCCAGAATAGAAGAATAATGTAGATTGGCACTTTGTCACGGCAAAGAAATATGATCGTTGGAGGCATATTGACCATTAGACCAATGCTCCAGAATGGCTAGAAACACATTTATGGCCGGAAAGATCATCATTGGATAGTTGGAACCACACCATAATGGATGGAATCGCATTGATTGAGGATTTTTGAACCATTGAAGGAATCCGTTATGACGTAGTCTATTTATCCCGTCGAATGTTGCACTGAGAACACTTTTGCGAATTGTGAGTATCTGAGCCCAATAGAGTTGATTGTTATTGCATTGCACCTATTGAGACTTCGCCACTTGTTATGATACCATGATTATTCGTCTGCCTACCTGATATATTTGTTCTCGAGCATGCATGTCAGGTGAGCACAATGCAGTGGAAAATTCCGTATAGGAAATTATGATAGATATAATGACTAAGAAGTTCATGTCCGCAGGGGTACAAGCTTCATCAACTAGAGGAGTGCAAGAATCCCCATCGACTACACATCGATCTGGACCCTCTAGAGCTGTGACAAAGAAGTGGAGTAAACATCACGATGACTTGGTGAACTCGAATCTCATCCCATCTATCCTACCCGACTACCTCCCACCTCTGGCTGGCACGACTAGTCATGACAGTGTCCCAAGGGACTTCGACTACACTTTGATCATTATATACCTCCAAAAGGGGATATGAATAGATGGAACATAGTTAGGACAGATTATGACGTTGAATATCAATGAATTCAACTTGGGAGATCACAAGAACCATGGAATTCTTGCACCATACAAGTATTTGACCAAGACAATGGGGAAGAAGCCAAAGATAATCCCCCAGCCATGGACCATGGACATCGTGAGGTCCACCATTCTTAACAAAATGAAGATACCCCACTTTGGAAGGCATCAGGAGGTTAACACATGCATTAAACTCCTGTTGTCGTGCTTCCATAGAGGTTATCTATGGCTGGACAGACGCATCACCCTAGATTTGGTGTTGATCCATCGGATCACCGGATTAAGCATGAAAGGACCAGACCCACAATACTTTTATCTAGGGAAGGCTCTAGATCGTGCCCTGGAACAGAGAATCAAAGATACCTATGGTCATGTGGAGAAGGGGAAGCGAGGCTACAAGGTAGCCTCTATCCAGAATGGCTCAATGCGCCTAGCCTGCCAGTTGATCACTGGTAAGCTAGTAAGGAAGAACAAACCCACGTAGGTCACAAGGTTCATTGTTGACCTTGGGGGAAAATGCATTGAAGGACTACAAATGAATTGGGCGAGCTACCTTGTCAACCAGTTAGAACAGGACTGTCGTGAAGCTCAGGATCAGGGTTATGAGCCTCATTCTAGTTTGTTTCTTATCCTCATCACTTTTATTGCTTGGGAGATGTTGGAAGGTGCGATCTTCCCTAAAATTGATCCATATGAACCCTTAGCTGTGAATTTCACTATGTTCTAGTATTCGAGCGACATGGCTAAGAAATGGAAGTCAAACACGGTGTTCCACACTTGTTACCTACAGTTGAAGAGGGATATTGAGTCTTTCCCTCACATGATGGCGACTAACCTGCATAGGTTCAGACCCCTTGCAAGGTTCTGCACAGATATAAATTTTATTTATATCACTGTGCATGCAGATGAAAATAAAGAAGAGCTCCAATCCTACTATAAGATCACAGAGGAGGACATGGAAAAAACAACTAAGGAATGGCCTGCAGAGTTCCTTATACCAGTCGACCAAGAAGAACTATCTAACCCTGACCTCATTAAAATCCTTGTAGTCACTTGCAAAGAGTATGATGCACCCAGTAGTAGCAGAAATAATAAGGAAAGAGGTACAGGAGTTGAACAATGCCTCAGAAGAGACTGCATCAGATTCACCTGGAGGAGGAGGAGGTGACGAAGTAGACAAGGAATAAGACAAAGGGGAAGAAGAAAAATAGAATCAAGGTGAAGTAACACCGCCTAGGGATCCTCTCGAGGAAGATGAGAAATCGAAGAAACGAAAGGTTTCCCCCACGAAACCTTCATCCCGGAAGAAGTCTAAAGCTAGTAAGCCCAAGTTGTAGACCGTGCTCATGGTAGATGACATCAAGCTCATCATCCCTGCTATATCAAATACATCAAAATATATATTACAACACAATGAAGCAAAAAAAGAAACCATGTATGATCGGATTGAAGAAGAGCTGAAAGGGGTACAACAAGCCCTCTACTCCAGCCACACAGTGTCTACTGCACCTCCATCATATGAAGGGATTCTGTTGGGAGACGAGCCTGTCGAGTTACATAGACTAGCATATGCGACCGAAGCTCACCTTTGTTGTGTCCAATAAGAAAAAGAGTAGGCCATAGAGGCATTAAAGAAAGCAAAAGAGGAAGCTATAGAGCAATGTCAGATTACGCAGTAAGAAAAAGATGACCTCCAGGAAAAGTTCATAGAGGATAGAGCGCAGATCTAGAAGGAGAAAGAACAACTGCTCGCAGAGAATATTGGAGTTAAAGAAGCAGTCACTAGAGCACTTCGCTCTGTGAGGGTCTTAGAACAGATGGAAGAATACCCAATGGAGAGTCAAGTGTGGAAGCTTGTTGAATCCATTCAACAACTCCAACAAAGAGTAGCAGAACTGGAGTTACAAGCAGTGCCAAGCACTCCGCAGGAAGTGTGGGACCAAAGAGAAGAAACTGCCCAGAGAACAATCCATAGAATTAATTCATTGGCCTTAGAATAAAAACAGATCAGAGGTCAAAGTGTACAGACTTACGAGCACCTTGCAGAGGACCCTGAACTAAGGAAACTGGAGTCACAACTCTAGGAGGAAAATAAGAAAGCAACAACAGTGCAAGTGTAGTTGAAGTCATTGTCAGTGGTTCAAAGGATGAAATGGTCCCAGTAATAGTGCATGGTTCAACAACAATTCCATGATGTCTAGAGTAAAGTCATGGAAGTGACTCAGAAGCTCCAGCCAGTATAGGATCAAGATTTCACACTTTTTGAGAAGATTGAAGGACAAGGTGTAGAGTTAGAACAATTGTTCAGCATGGTAGAAGAGTGCTTGGAAGGACTCGTGACTGAGCTAATTATTCAGGAGTTTTCCGAGCAGGAAGATCTGGTAAAGCAGCAGGTTGAGGAAGCTCGAGCCAAGCTTGAGGCCTTTAAGGCAGAGCTACCTAGATCAAAGTGACTTAGGACTAGTAACAGGTGAGTATTGAGGGCCTATTGGAACTTGACCAAGTTTTGGAGAACCTTGGTCATGTTTGACCATTTTTGGGACTTCAATAGGCTGGTTGAAGGCGAAGTGCAAGTCGAAGCAGAGATCGCAGTATCTCACCCCCTTTTGAGGGATTTTTGGGTTTAGGGTTTATGTAACGGGTATCAGATGTCGACCCATGGGTTTAACCATGTTTAGGCCGATTTCGTAATGTATAAATAGATATCTAGGCGATGTAAGAAGAGGGGACTAGAACTAGTTAATGATTGGCTAAGTGCATGACTAGTTGGCTAAGTGAAAGATTGTGTTGAGAACCTACAGAGCTAAGCACAAGTGCTTGTAAGAAGCTCATGTGCACACTGTGTAAGAAGGCCTTGTTCTTGAACCTAGCTTGGGGAAGGAGGATTTGGCAAGGTGCATGCAGATTTCCTGTCCTATGCGAAGTGGGTTTTGTGGCTTTGTGCATGTAAGAAGATTGACAGAAGACAATAAAGAATAAGAAGAGTTGGTGGATGTAGCCCCACACTAGGGTGAACCACATATATTATGTGTTATGGTTGCTTTGTGATTTATGGTTGTTATGTGTTTGTTGTGATTTATGCTTAGTGCTATAATTAGTATGTTGAATGCATCTAATATATTAGCTTAGTTCTTAGTGATGTGAATGAATTCTAGATATGATCTATTTCTATGCGTTAAGTGCTTGGATGTGTTATATCTAGTTGAATACCGCGTTGTTCTGTAACTAGGGTTTTGAACTGCGATGTGAATGAAGGTTAATTACTGGTGAATGTTAACTGCTAAAGTGTGTTTTTAAGTACTATGATCACATATCGATGTCCCATCTAGGTTGTAGACACTTGATTCCTGCAACCACCCCTGCCTCTACCTCGGGTGAGAGTTCATATGCCTTAGAGATGTTGTCGAAAGGGCTGGTAGTTAGGGTTTTGTTGGTGCGTTGTTGAAACGTTGAACCCTGGGTCTTTCCTTGTGCCAACACACACTTAGATTAATCAAACCATAGTATGTCAAATGGTTCACCATCATGACAAACTGTATGAGGAGTACAACACAATAAGACTGCGGATTAGCGTGTGAAGGCCATGACTAAAACTAGATACTATTATAAAGGGGAGAATTCACTAGAGGGGCCAATAACCATTGAGAAATGAGAAAAATCAGACATCACCCTCTTAGAGTGAAGGTGGTAAAAAAAAAATGTTGCAGAGAGATATGGCATCACAAACAGTCAGGAACGCATGCACCAAACGAGAAAAATTACCTAGTGAAAGTTCATACATGGTGCAAATTTCAAGAACTAAATCTCAATGAATGGGACAATGATGCTAGATGAAATAGACACAAAGAAACCAAGCTTTGCACACATATTACAAGATGACCAAAGACAAACAAGAGCAGAGAGAATGACAAAAGGAAGGCCCGGTAGTAAGGTATAAAGAAAGTAAACCTAGTGCATGCGAGCAAGCATAGAAGTGTATAACATCAATCGTCACAAGAACCTCCAGGGATTCACTTTTAATAAAATGAACTAAAAGGCTGGTAAGGAGTTCAGGAATTTGTGCACAACTAAGGGGAGGATCAATGTGAAAATTAATGAGGCGACATAGAGCAAGGGAACCCGGAGGATGCCAAAGAGTAGCTCTATCCAATTGGAAGAGGGGCTTACTGGATTAGGTACTAATATTATCTAGGAAGAAGAGTGATGTAATAGTAGTAGATTCAATCCATCCCAGACAAGACCATTAAAAATACAAAAAGGACATAACTAATGGTCAGTAGTAATGACAAGTCATAAATACATAGTCAGGCCATAAATGGAAACAACCATCGAAAACCAAGACAGATTGGCAAGGAGGGAAAGGATTTTGGGATGGATTCAGTAAGAGAAACTACATTAATACAGTCATATGGAATAACAATGGAGGATTGGGCACAACAATTAATGCTGGATGAGACAAACCCATTTGGATGGAAATCATAAGAACTGCATCAAGTCAAGGAAGGGACATAATTTTTCATGTAAGAAAGAGAAGACAGAGAAACAAAATAGAATGAATGAGAAAAACTAGCTAAGATAACCAGAGATGAAAAATAGGTGACCACAAGGAGGGACCGCACAAATCCTAGAACGGGTCACAGATAAGGAATGAAACCACCAAAAGTGGGCAGGCCATCGAAAATAGTAAGGAAACAAGCAAAGAAACCAATGGAAATACAAGACGTCAAAGAAGTGGCTGGATTCCTGACTCCAACACCACAAGAAAAATTTAACAGATATTACCTACCACCACTAAAGAGTGATGCACCATAGGTCCAACTTCAAGCCAATGCAAAGTATCCACTGTTGGTGGCACTAGTCGAGTCTGATGTGAGTAGTGACAAAGAGTTATTGGGAAAAAATTCCAACCTCAGGTATATGGATCACGACATTATAGATGCACAGAAGTTTCCAGAGTTGGAAAGGGACCAATACCTATGCACCATGACATTCCAAGAAATATGAGGAATTGTACTCGAGCCACAGTAAAGGCCTTTGGGGATAGATAGAGAAGGAATATTGAACGTTCTAGACAACCCACATTTCGGGTGAAGTATAGAAATCAATTCATGTGTGATGATGTTTCCCAACTGTGTTCATGATGGTAAAATATCTCTCGACCACT
The DNA here is from genome assembly GCA_009831015.1 of Picea engelmannii. Lineage (NCBI taxonomy): Eukaryota > Viridiplantae > Streptophyta > Pinopsida > Pinales > Pinaceae > Picea > Picea engelmannii. Next base: position 764,524 of record ML787468.1, on the reverse strand, counting down.
TAGTAGAGATTAACACCGTGTTGATTCCAAAAATTATAGTACTACCCCAAATAGGCGAAGATTCAGCCACGTTATTCACCAAGAAAGGAGAACGAGCACTTTCAAAGGCAATGAAAGACAAATTCGACACAGTAAGGGGAAAGAGGGGACTAAATTTCCTACACAATAGTAATAAAAGGGAAAGGTTTGCAACACAAGTACTGGCATGCAAACTACTATGCAAATGCATAGATATGAAGTATCGGTTGTAGTAATTTCTGTTGTAGAGAAATGTGTAGGAGGGATCCAAATGAACTGGGCCAATTTTCTCAGGAACCAGTTTATACAAGATTTCATAGAGGCCTAGGAAAAGGGCACCAAGTTCCATTATGTGTGGGTTTTTAATACTGGTTGCACTAGTCAGATGGTGAGAACTAGCGTATTTCCATTCCATGTGCATATCAGGAAGTCACAACTTAGCTCCCAGGTATACCATCTTATGGCATAGAACACTAAAGAGGAGACAAACTAAGAAAAACACTATATTATTTACCTAATTAGATTATATCACATGGATAGTGACACATACACCACAAATTCTAGCAGAAACAATAACAACATTCAAGGCATTGCGTGGTTTAGAGCCGGCATGCACCATATATATGCATAAGTTGCGAAGGACCCAACACAACAATGGATGAAAATGAGCTACAGGGTGACATTAGATGAAGTGGGCCTAAAACGTAATGATTGGTACAAGGATATGAACAAGGGTTCCCATGGCCAGGGTTAGACCAAGGAAGAAGAGAGAAAGAACCTAGAAGATAGGGAAGGGCCATCATACGAAGAGGGGGAATGAGAGAAAACATTCCAGAGAGATAGGGGATACACAAGGAAAAGATCAATCAGCAGGAACAGGGGTCATACATGACACATCAACAACCCATAAGAAAGGAACAAAAGTAAAGGACATGGAAGAAACACAATCAGGGAGAGCACACAAGAAAACTAAGGCATAAACACCACCACGTCCATTCTACATCTTAACCGAAGGATACATGGAAATAATTTTCCAACAAATGGACAAAACCATAGAGGAGATATGGGAGAAATAAACTAAGAATAAATAAGCACACCATAAGGATATGCAGGATCGACTGGTGGCACTCCAACAGATGATGGACACAGAAATAAGTAGGATGCAACACATGTTAGAAGAAGAGGTAGTTAAGGGATTGGTGAACAAAGAAGAAGTAATACAGGAACAACTAGGGGTAATCCAAAATATCCTTGAGAAAATATAATCAACACCTATGAAAGGAATAGACACAGAATAAACAGGTCTAACAGAAGTCACATAGACTAGAGGGCTGGTTCAGTCGATAGCATCGTGCATTGTGATCAAAGTGCCAGTAGGGATAGTCTGACTACCCAACCTTGGAAGTCAAGAGCAGTTATAGGGACTAATTCACATGGACTTAGTCATATCCCAGATGAATACATAAGTGTTATGAAGCTTACATACATGTTACACAAGAATTACACATCTGCATACATATTGTAGCCACAGAAATAGAAAAGGTGGAGCTCGATAAAGAGGAACTATAGAGAAAATACAACACTACGCTACAGGAAAGTGCATGGTATAATAGCGAGTAGAACTCATAGAAAAGGAAAAAACTGAAGTAGACAATGAGGCAAAGGAATCTAACAGGGAGATGCTTGAAACATAAGCGACGACCAAGAAATCCACACAAGGAAGGATTGAAGTAGAATGGAAAATCGAGAAATCCGAGAAGGAAAAGAACAAAGTAGAACAAAAGGTTGAAGAAATAATGAACAAAAAGGAGGAAGCCAAGAAATTGGTGCAGAAAGTTCAAGTAGTAGTACAACAATTATATAAGGAAGTAATAGAAGTACCAATGGTGGTAGAAGCCATGATAGAAGTACATGTCATAAATATTAGCGAGGTCATTAAAGGACTTCGAAGGACGATCACAGAGATAGATTCATATGCAACATCAGGGACAACACCGAAAGAAAGAGAACAAAGGGAAAGGACTGCGCAGATAGTAGTGGAAAAGACTTAAAGCTTAGAACATGAGTGTTTAAAGATATGCGAAGAAGTCATGCGCATGTGGACAGAGATGAAAAACACCCTAGAGATTCAAGCACTAGATGAGAAAATAAGGGTTGCATAGGAACAAGAAAGTCAGGGCACCAAGTGCACAAATACTCTCCCACCAACTGAAACAATGTCGACACTCCTAGATAACAAGAAACTATACCTTGTGATGGAACAACTGAAGTAAGAACAACAAAATATCACATAGGATTTGCAACCGCGATAGGAATAGGCACTTGGGGTACTATAGGAACTAGCTACCACACAAACCAATACGACATTAGCAGTGCAAGACACCAAGGCCAAATTACATAGGTTGATAGCATAGATAATGAATGGAATTTTGAACAAGGATTTTGAAGTCACAAGAGTAGTACAAGAAGCAAAGGTGAGCCTCCAAAAATTCATTGAGGCATGGAAGAGCATGACACAATAGTCCGAAGTGGCTTGGGATGAGCCATATGTGAGTGTTGGGGGCCTGTTGGGTAGGAAGGTTGGATAGAGAACAACATGAAGCGATGACACACACAGAAAAGGTGTAGGATCAAGAAACTCAAGAGGATCAACAAATAAGAAAGAATAAAGAGAGGAAAATAGGGAACGAGAAGGAACAAGATCCCTCAAAATGCGGGAAAACCAATCGAGCATGAGATGTATCCAGCTAAGCATGAGATGTATCCAACTGAGCATGAATTGTATCCAACTCATTATGAGTTTTCACCAGTCGAGCATGTGTGGGAGCCAACTCACTATGAGTTGGAAAGAAAACCTAAAGAGAAAAGGGACTTAAGTAGGTAAGAGAAGTGAAGTTCAGAAGAAATGAAGAAACAATAGCCAGAGTAGTAGGGACAAAAGAAAAAGAGAAGTGACAAAAGAGGAAACAAAGAGGAATTTTGAGTAGTAGTTGTAGTTATAGGATGTTCTGTTTGTAAATATTCCATGAATGTAAGCAGAGCAATGTATATTGAACATCTATTGTTGTAGAGAGCACAACCAAAATTCCATAAATATAATAAAGAAGAAAATATTTGCGAACAAAGCCTAGGAGGGGGTGAACCATGGTAACTCTGTGTCGAATTATGTTTTTGAATGCTTATTGATTCTTGTATTGTGTAAATTCATATATGTATGGTGTTATTTCCTGCCTTTACTATGGATAAATGCTTATCTTTACTAATATTGTTGATAGATTCATTAGCAGTAACGTTAATTGTATGTTTAACTACTAAATGATAAGAATATAGAATGATATGCATAAAGAATTAAGTAATGAGGTTATGTTAACTAGGATTTAGTGCACGAATGGGTATCTTAGGTATGACAGACCGTGCCTCCCTTCTTTCCCTCACTGCTGCAAAATATTGGTTCCTACTATTGGACAACTGAGAGGGGGGAGGGTGAATCAATTGTTACTGTGATTAAACAATTATGCCCATTTTAAACTCTTTACAGAACACTCAATGATGATCACAGTAATGCAGGGAAGTAAGCAATAGAATATTGAACATCAATCACACACATGAAATATACAGAGACATATATTTCCTGAGGAAATCCATAAGGGAAAAACATATTCTTCTTGATATGATAAGTAATCTTTATTTTCTGTACATTATCATTCTTATCAGCACCAACTCATTTTTTAGGCTACCACCTCTGTTTTGCAAGAAACAACTTGTTGAGAGCACCAACTGGTTGGTTATTCTAGAACCCGCTAGAAGTAAGAACCAACTCCCTTTGTGTTCTAGAACCAACTGGATGGAAGCACCAACTTCCAGACACACATGAACCAACCTATACAAGTTGCAACTTGCTGAGAGCACCAACTCCATGGATTCTCGAGCACCCACTAGAGAGAAGCACCAACTCCCTGAGTGTTCCAGCACCAACTGGATGGAAGCACCAACTTCCAGTAACAAAGGCACCAACCTGTATAACAAAGAACAATCGTTCTCCCTTGCACTACCCTAACACCTTGATTTTTCTAGACGCAACTAGATGGAAGCTAAAAATCCCTATGTTCAAGAACCCACTTGAAACTTTGAGGAAAACAATCGTCCCTAGAACCTCCCTACCACCCTGAAATATAAATCTTTGCTTTCTTGAATTTATCACAGTGATACAACATTTATCTATGGCTTACCAATCTCAGCATTGTTTTGCTACACTTCTCTGCTCTACCTGCATCAGTGTCTCTCTCCTCGCGTCTGTTGTACTTTTTGTTCTTCTCTCAGATATGCCTCTATGTTCCTTGCTTCTTATTTGATTTTTTCTCTGTGACTTCTTTCTATTATATGCACCATGCCTCTTCTGTGTGCTTCATCTCCTGCACACAACATGATTCTACCCGCATGAATCACACTCAACAACAACACAAATATCTTCTTTGTTTTGAATTTTTATATTCTCTGTGCACCAACTGCATCCTATGCGCTATGCCTCTGCATGCTCATCACTATGCCACTATTCTACACTGCATGTTGTTCACTGCATATCTTCCTCACAAGTGCATAACTAACTCATGGATCTCCTTCACTTCTCTGTTTTGCATGTCTTTTTCACGTCGAGTCCTCTGCCCGATCATTATCACAACTCTCCATATTCTCTGGCAGTTATTCCCAATGCATTCATCATTAATGGGCATTATTATGATATTCCTTAGCTTCTCTGGAAATCGAAACTCTTCATCTTCTCTGTCAGTGACAACCAGTGAATTATGGATTCTTTGGATTCTAAGCCCCTTCCTTCATTTGACCACTGGTTGTGACCAATTGCCTAATCAAAGAGTGCTTATTGATTTTGTTTTTTTGAGTGCTAGCTCCTTTTAACGATATGAACTTGGGATATGAGATTCACATGAGCAGGCTATTGTGGGTGCGTTCATAGGTGGTTTGAGGGAAACCCTCTTTTCACCCCGCAATTCATTATGAGCTGCCACATGTCCTTTATCCAAAAATGTGGTTTTGAGTGTGGCCCGCTCATGAAAAATTAAGGCCCGAGCATGTTCTGGCCCCGCAATGGCGCACGACCATCAATCTCACGATATTGACGGTGCTCCTAAATGGATAGTTCAGAACTATCCTCTCAAGTCTATGGACCAAATCTCTCCTTCCTCCATCAATGGCTGAGGTTTCCTTCATGATCCGGGCTCCAAGAGTTTCAACTCTAAACCCCTGTTGCTTTTGACTCGATATCTTCTAGAATGGAAGATCTACTGACATCTTTCCTCTTCCATCGATGACTTTTCCTTCTTTCCTTTTTCCACGCATAATCCTTGGTCTGAACGATCATATGACACATGTCCCTCCAAACCAACGGATGAGACCTGTTTCGGCTTTCGGGCTTCGAGAGTTTCGATTCTCAAAATCTACTTTCTCCCAAAGAATTTCACTCGAATTCCACGATCCAACAACACGTGTCCCTTTTGGATTGATGGTCACAATCCCTTCGGGTATTCGGGGTTCGAAAATCTCAACTCTCAACTTTCTTTCATCCTTCCTTTTATTTTTCATGAAGTTGACAATATACTAATACGTGTCCTCTTTAATCCAACGACTATGCTCTACTCTGGGACTCTGACCTTAGATAATCTCAAACCTTTCTCCTTCGCATTTTCCTAGAGAATTTTCACCCGGAGTTCACGATCTGTTGACACGTATCTTGATCAATGATCAAGAATACACCTGAAGTGATATTCAGACTAGACGACTTGTATCCACTTCGGGTCTTTGACATTCAAGACTTCAGGTATTTGGGTGAGTATTGGTGGTAAAAATCCCGAAGAAAAACTCTCGGAGTGACGTAACTCTTACGTCACGCAATGACGTGTCACGAGCCGAGAAACTTCCACATGTCACTCGGATTTGTGATTTCCACGTACCTGAAATACCAAATTAACTTGAAACTTGTCATTGTCTGGTTGTGCCACATTTCCTTGTTGATGTGGTCTGCCATGTTTCCTTACTGACGTGGTCTGCCATATGTCCTCGAGGACAATATTTGCTGATGTAATCTGCTGATGTAGATCTCCATGATCTAACGGTAATTTTCTGATCTCCAGATCCGACGGTCCTTATTCATTCTGAATTTTTTAGCTTCGGGTTTTTCAAATCTCAAACTTTCAGGAGCGTAACCTCCTCACATCTCTATATCCGAAGTGAATGTTGTTCACTCGATCAAGATCTTGGATCGATGGCTTGATCTTTCTGCAATGCAACTTTTCTAGCTTATCCTTTCCTTCCACTCGAAATTGATCTGACGGCTGATGGAACTTCACATTCCGGAGATTTAAAATATCAAACTTTCCTGAGTGAAAACTCCTCGCATATTTAGACCCGAACTAAACATTGTTCATCGACCATGTTCTCATATCGACGGCTCGATCTTTCTGTGTGATCCTCCTATCTGGACACTAATCCGACGACCATTGTCTCTCCTCCTTCTAAGCTTACACTTCCTCTCAACTTGGAAAAATGTCTAAGTGTGAAAGGCCTCAACCTTTGATCCTTGCACAAGGCCTGATGACTTGGACCTCATCTGTGCTTCTGGAAACTGCTATCTCCTCTGAACTTCCATGTCTTTGCATATTCACTCTATTCCTCCTGATCTTTGATTTTCATATTGTTCGCTTCTTCTTCTGAAATTATTCTTTCCATGTTTTCCATCATTGATGCTTTCCTCATTGCTGCTTTTCTTGCCTATAAACATACCATCGTCACTGTTGTTCTTTCCATCAATGACAAACACATTCTGCCTATAAACATGTCAACAATCTCTCCCTTTGGCATTGATGGAAACCCTGAAGGAATGCAATGTTCTACTTAGACCTCCAACTGTAGCATGACCTTTTCTCCCCCTTTGACATCAATGTCAAAGAAAACATGCTCCCCCTAAGTTGTTGTAGTATTTTTCGTAGGTATAAGATATTCAACCAACACGCACTCCCCATGATAGGATGGACTCTCTTATTTGAGTCTTATGGAGTATTTGTATCTAAACCAAATTCTTCTCCTTATGATTCTTGGACCTGTTCATCTTCATCTTCAGTTGTGTCCTCTGTAGTATATTCAATATTGCTCACCTCTCTTATTGGGACTCCTTCATCAACCTTTTCTTGTCATAACTGAATGACTCCCCCTGTCACTCTTCTTTGATCTTCTATTACAACAACTTCATTTTTCTTCCATGATGACTACAATCCAAGTCTTTTATGACCATATTCATCACAACAACAAAAAAATTACAAACACTCTCATAACTTCTTTTCCTTTTAACAAATGAAGGACCCGTGTTAGACTTATTAGGAGTATTGATTTCTTCCTTGTTGTATCCAAGACCGGATTTATCATTTGGTGATCTCTGACTATCCAAGATCTCATCCAGGGTCATGGAGCTGTTCAAGAACTTGATTTGGGTGTTTGTCTTCTCAACCTTCACAACTTCTACTTCCAACTTATGACATGACTCTTCTTCTACTTCTTCTTTTCTTGCATGGGAGGGTTCAATATCAACATCATTATATGTCCTTATGCCTTTAGCCACCACTTGTCCTAAGTTTACAACTTTTACCTTACAATCTTTGGACGTGAACACCTCTTCATATCCTCTATCACACATTTGACTTATACTAAGAAAATTATGTTTCAGACCATCTACAAGCAGAACATCCTGGGAATCTCCTTTTCCATTACTCAAACTCACCATCCCTTTACCCTTGATTTTACCTGGTTCATCATTTTCAAAGATCACATTTCCTATTTTTCTTTTACTTATATACATAAACTTATTCTTGTCTCCAGTCATGTGCTTGGACCATCCACTATCTATATACCAGGGGTATTTTTTATTTTGAGCTGAAAATACTAGGCCACATTTTTCACTATCTTTCTTTTTCCATGTGCTGGCATTTCTAGCTAGGGGTTTTATCCTTGGATATGCTTTGTAATTCTTCAGATGGAAGTTTGTATCTTTGTGTCCAAAGTTATGATATTTATAGCATTTGAGCTCATTGTTCAATAGGTCAAAGTGATTGGTGCAACATTGTCTACTCATTGTCTGTTTATTTTTTCTTGACCTCCTTAGTTGCATGTCTCTAAGCTTAATTTGGAAATTTGCAATATGTGGTTGTTTGTCACTTGACTATCTCATTGTTTGTTGTGGTAGATATTTATTCCTTGGGTGTCTTGATTTCTCATATCTGAATCTTAAGGAACAATTTACATCTTTTTGGCCAAAGTTAGAACAGTAGTAACAATATCCATAGAAAAAATCTTTGTTCCTCAAAAATGGATGTCTTCTTTGAGCATGTCAATTTCTTCCATGCTGATGATTTCCTTGAGAAGAGGATGTATTATTTCTTTGTTCTACAGATTCAGCTCTAGCACCCTTTTCTTTACTCCTCCTTGGCGGTTGATTATCTTCCTTTGTTTCTGCAGGTTTGTTGTTGTCATTGGTTCTAGATTTGACAAACTTGATGGATTCTTTGTTTCATGGCTAACCACTACTTGATCCGTTTTCATAACCCAAACTAGTCTTCAACAAAGGAGATCTCTATTTTCTCTTAATGTCGTTTAGTTCTGCTAAGGCTTTAATTCTTGGAAGATTTTGGACATACAATGCTTTAAACTTCTCCATTTCTTTTTTGGTTTTTACTACCTCTTCTTACAAGGATTCAAATATTGTCTTCTTCTCTGATACTTGTTGTTTCATAATGTCGATTTTCTTTGATTCTTATGATTCCACTCTTAGCAGGGAAAATTCTTCACTTGGTTCTTTACCATTCTTTTCAAACTGCATCAACAATTGTTTTTGTTTTGTCTTCTTAAGTCTGAATCTGTCAATCTCTTCTAAGGCACTGATCAAATCTCCTTCCAAGTCAACCACAACTTCTTCATCATTAACATCACTTCATGTGATTTTTTTCTCATAATCCTCTTTGGCCATAAGAATAAAATCATTAACCTTACCTTCACAAGAAGAGTCACTATATGTGTCTCCTGAAGAGTCATCATTGTTTACAGATAAACTTTTCATTTTACCAAATCTCTTGGATTTGTACTCCTCTTCATCTTCAGAGTTCTGGCCCTTCTGCTTGTGTGGACACTTAGATTCAAAGTGACCTATCTTTACATAGTTAAAACATTTGAAGGGGAAACTTTCCTTGATACTTTCCTGATCCTTTCTTTAGTCTTGTCACAAATTTTCCTTCAATTTCATCAGTATCAGAATCCTCATTCTTATCTCCTTTAAATGATGCTTCTCTAGAGGTGGGTTTATCTTTAACTATCCTCATTTCATATGCAGTCAACGTTCCTAGAAGTTGATCAAAATCCAAAGCTTTTATATCATTAAGTTCTTCTATAGAAGAAACCTTTGGGTTGAACCTATCTGGCAGAGATCTCAAAATTTTCTGAACTAAAGAGGCTTCCTCAATTTTTTCACCAAGTGCTTTCATTGCATTTCCTAGTTCTTCAACTCTTAGAAAGTACTTCCCAATAGTTTCATCTTATTTCATCTTTATCTGTTCAAACTATACTCTATAGGTTTGAATCTTGGTGTCCTTTACTTTCTCATTGCCTTCATAACTGCTAATGCATTTGTCCCACATTTGTTTGGCAGTTTCTAAGTGCATAACTTTTACAAATTCTTCTTCTGCAAGCCCACTCATAATAGCATTTATAGCCTTAGCGTTGAATATGAATTCTATCTTGTCATCCTTATTATCCATTACAATCAGATTTACTTAAACACTCTCTACCACATCCTAGACATTTGCACCTAAAGCCATTATGTAGGTTCCCATCCTAACTTTCTAGAAGGCAAAGTTTGTTCCATTGAACAGGGGGGCCTTATTGGTTGAAGTTCCTTCATGGCTAGTCATGTTTAACCTCTAGTATCTACCCTTAGATAAAAGGAACCTTCTCTGATACCAATTGTTGGACAACGGAGAGGGGGGGGGGGTGAATCAATTGTTACTATGCTTAAACAATTATGATCATTTTAAACTCTTTACAGAACACTCAATGATGATCACAATAATGCAGGGAAGTAAGCAATAGAATATTCAACATCAATCACACACATGAAATATACAGAGATATATATTTCCTGAGGAAACCCATAAAGGGAAAAACCTCTTCTTCTTGATATGATAAGTAATCTTTATTTTATGTACATTACCATTATTATGAGCAACAATTGATTTTTTAGGCTACCACCTTTGTTTTACAAACAACAACTTGCTAAGAGAACCAACTCTCTAGTTTCTCTAGTACCCACTAGAAGGAAGCACCAACTCCCTTTGTGTTCTAGCACCAACTGGATTAAAGCATCAACTTCCAAACACATAGGCACCAACCTGTACAAGTTGCAACTTCCTGAGAGCACCAACTCTCTAGATTCTCTATCACCCACTAGAAGGAAGAACCAAATCCCTGAGTGTTCCAACACCAATTGGATGGAAGCACCAACTTCTAGTCACACAGGAACCAACTTGTATAACAGAGAACAATCATTCTCCCTTGCACCACCCTACCACCCTGGTTTTTTTGGATGCAACCAGATGGAAGCTACAACTCCCCATGTTAAAGAACCCACTTGAAACTCTAAGGGAAACAATCCTCCCTAGCACCTCCCTACCACCCTGAAATATAAATATTTTCTTTCTTGAATTTATCACAGTGATACAACATTTATCTATGTCTTGATAGTCTCATCACTATTCTGCTACACTGCTCTGCTCTGCCTGCATCAGTGTCTATGTCCTTACATCTGCTACGCTTTCTGTTCTTCTCTCAAATATGCATTTTTGTTCCTTTCTTCTTCTGTTCTTTTTTCTCTGTGTCTTCTTTCCATTTTATGCACCACACCTCTTCTGTGTGCTTCATCTCCTACACATAGCATGATTCTACCCACATGAATCAAACTCAACAACAACAAACATCTCTTCCTTGTTCTGTATTTTTATATTCTCTATGAACCAACTGCATCCTATGCGCTATTCCTCTACATGTTCTTCACTATTCCATTGTTCTACCCTGCATGTTGTTCACTACATCTCTTCCTCACAACTGCATAGCTAACTCGTAGATCTCCTTCACTTCTCTGTTTTGCATGTCTTTGTCATGTCAAGTCCTCTGCCTGATCATCATCACAACTCTTCATCTTCTATGGAAGTTATGCCCAGTTCATTCATCATCAGTGGGAGTTATGCTGAGATTCCTTAGCTTCTCTGGCAGTCAAAACTCTTTGTATTCTCTGTCAGTGAAAACTAGTCAATTATGGCTTCTTTGGCTTCTAAGCCCCTTTCTTCATGTGACCACCGGCTGTGACCAATCGCCTAATCAAAAGGCACTTACCAATTTCGTTTTAGTGAGTGTTATCTCCTTTTCATGATATTACCTTGGGCTATGAGCTTCGCATGAGCATGCGATTGAGGGTGCGTCCATAGGTGGTTTGAGAGAAACCTACATTTTTCCCCACAATTCACTACGAGCTGCCATGCATCCTTTCTCCAAAACCGTGGTTTCAACTACAGCCCAATCATGAAAAAGTTAGGCCTGAGCATGTTCTGGCCCTGTAATGGAGCACGACTGTCGATCTCACGATCTTGACGATGCTCCTGAACGGATGGTTCAGATCTTTCTTCTCAAGTCTACGGATGATATCTCTCCTTCCTCCATCAATGGTTGAGTTTTCCTTCATGATTTGGGCTCCATGAGTTTCAAATATCAAACCCTATTGTTGTTGACTAGATATCTTCCATAATGGAGGATCTGCTGACATCTGTACTCTTCAATCGACGGCTCTGCCTTCTTTCCTTTTTCCACGCATAATCCTTGGTATCAACGATCACATGACACGTGTCCCTCCAAACCAATGGACGAGATTGATTTCGCCTTTCAGGATTCGAGAGTTTCGATTCTCAAACTCTGCTTTCTGCCAAAGAATTTCAGTCAGAGTCCATGATCCAACGATGTGTGTCCCTTTTGGATCGATGGCCATAATCCTTTCGGGTATTAGGGGTTCGACAATATCAACTCTGAACTTTCTTTCATCCTTCCTTTTCTTTTTCTCGGAGTTGATAATCTACTGATGCATGTCCTATTTAATCCAATGACTATGCTCCACTCCGGGACTCCAGACTTTGGAAATATCAAACCTTTCTCCTTCACATTTTCCTGTAGAAGTTTCACCTAGAGTTCACGATCTGTTGACACTTATCTTGATCAATGATCGAGAATACACCCGAAGTGATTTTCAGATCGGATGATTCGTATCTGCTTTAGGTATTCAACATTCAGGACTTTGGGTCATTGGGTGAGTATTGTTGGTAAAAATCCCAAATAAAAACTCTTGGAGTGACCTAACTCTTGTGTGACTCGATGATGTGTCACGAGTCGAGCAACTTCCACGTGTCACACAGATTTGTGATTTCCACGTACCTGAAATGCCAAATCAACTTGACACTTGTCATTGTCTGATTGCGCCACATTTCCTTGCTGACATGGTATGCCACATGTCCTTGTTGACATGGTCTGCCATGTGTCCTTGCTAACGTGGTTTGCCATATGTCCTTGAGGATGAGATTTGATGACGTAATATTCTGACATAGATCTTCCTTATCTAGATTTCATTGTCTGATCTCTAGATTCGACGGTCCTTATTCATTCCGGATTTTCGGGCTTCGGGTTTTTCAAATCTCAAACTTTCAAGAGTGTAACCTCCTCGCATCTCTATATCCGAAGTCAATGTTGTTCGTTCGATCGGGATCTTGGATTGACGGCTCCATCTTTCTGCGATGCAACTTTCCTAGCTTATCCTTTCCTTCCACTCAAAATTGATCCAACGACTGACAAAACTTCGCATTCCAGATATTTCAAATTTCAAACTTTCCTGAGTGTAAACTCCTTGCAAATTTAGACCCAAACTAAATGTTTTTCGTCAATCACATTCTTAGATCGATGACTCAATATTTCTACATGCTCATCCTATCTGGACACTGATCCGATGGCCACTGTCACTCCTCCTCCTAATCTTACGCTTCCTCCTGACTTGGAAGAATGTCTAATTGTCAAAGGCCTCGACCTTTGATCATTCTTCGATTCCTGATGACTTGGACCTCGTCTGCGCTTCTAGAAACTGTTGTCTCTTCTGATATTTCTTATCTCTGCATACTCACGCTATTCCACCCGCGCTTTGATTTTCATACTATTCGCTTCTTTTGAACTTATGCTTTCCCTGTTTTCCATCATTGTTGCTTTCCTCATTGCTTATTTTCTTGCCTGTAAACATATAATCACCATTGCTTTTATTGCCATCAATGACAAGCACATTCTTCTTGTAAACATGCCAACACCTATAGTCCCCATAAAGATACTTCAGGTGAGACTTCGCTTGCTCACAGGTGACGCCGAAAGGGATGGTATATATATGGTTTTGTTGGACTAATTAACTTGAACCCAAGGCATTGAACCTTCCTGTGCATGCATGACAAAAGGTATTTCATTGTGTAGGTTTTTAGGGTTATATCTTGGTATTGTTATGGCTCATATTGATGGCATGGATTGGTGATATTTTGGAGATTACGGTTTATGCTTGATGCACATCTTCAGAGTTTTTGTACTTGTTTGGTACATGGTTTATGGCATATCTTGTGGTACATGGTTGAGGCATGTCATGTGGTATTTGTTTGAGGAATTTGTTGATATGGTTGAGAGTTGTTTGTAGTGATCTTGGAATATGATATATGTGACCATATTTGATTGGTTGATGAGATTACAGTGACAGGTTTTATAGTCACAATTTTTCCAATGACGGGATTTACAGAGTTTGTGGTAGTGACAGTGGATCTCCATTTATATTTAAGGGCAGCGGGAGAGGGAAAGGAAATGGGTTTGTATCCTCCTTACGGTTGGTTCCATAAAACTAAGGGATTTGTATCTTCCTTCAGGTTGGAGACTGATAAACTAAGGGGTTGTATCCTGATTAAAAATACTTCTGTGGTTGGAGTTTTCATGATTGGTCGGAAAAGCCACAGTTTGGTCAATAGAGTGTCGACGTTTCGGATCCAAATCAGGATCCATCTTTAGGACAATGAGCCTGGGTTTAGATAATGAGAAGATTTGTTTTTAAATACTAGAAATTGGCATGAAAACTAAGTGTCGGCTAGATTGTTTTAGTAAAAATTCTTTTCAATTTAATTAGGGTTTATGTTATTTGGTAAAAAATCATTTTCTTTATTATTTAATTAGGGTTTTGTTTGATTGTTTTGGAATTATTAAATTGTTATTAATTCAAACATTAATAAACTTTGAATTAATAATAATTTTATAATTTCAAAGTTTATTAATGTTTGTTATATTGAATTAGGGTTTCAAAGTTTATTAATGTTTGTTATATTTAATTAGTTCATTAATAAATTCAAAGTTTGTTAATGTTTATTAATGTATAGTTTCAAAGTTTATGTTTATCAAAGTTTATTGATGTTTATTAATTAGTTTATCAAAGTTTATTGATGTTTATTAATTGAATTAGGGTTTCAGAGTTTATTAATGTTTGTTATATTGAATTAGGGTTTCAAAGTTTATTAATGTTTGTTATAATTATTAATTAGTTCATTAATAATTTCCAAGGTTTATTAATGTTTATTAATGTATAGTTTCAAAGTTTATGTTTATCAAGGTTTATTGATGTTTATTAATTAGTTAATTAATAATCCCAAAGTTTATTAGTTTATTAATAATTTCAAAGTTTATTAATTGTTTGTTATATTTATTAATTAGTTCTTAAGAATTAATTGTGAATCAGAGGGAGCAAATTTTCACTTAATTCTAACCCATTATCTCTGTTCAGGTGGCTAGGGTGTTTATGGATTTCAATGGCTTCTCTAACACGACGTTTGAAGAAGTGATTTTCTTTGGCGAGGATTTTGGTGTCTTCTAAGAAGATATGGTGTCTTGTTTTAAGGGAGTGTTCAGCTAGGGCGGAGGCCTTAATTTTTCGTTTTTAATGATTTTAATAAATTCATTGGAGTCCTTAATGAAAGAGTCAGTGTGGCCTACCAAGGGGCTGAGTATCTTGGCTACGTGTTTGGCTAACTCATAGGTTGGTGAGCCTATGGTATTTACTATGGGTCTAAGAGGAATATCTTCTTTGTGAATTTTCAGTAAACCATAGATTCTAGGGTTGTATCCTCCTTCCAGTTGTAGCTGGAAAAAAAGGAATTTCGTGTTTCCTATGATTGTATTTCTTCTGACATATAAGAAATTCATTGTGTTTTTCATTGTTCATTGTTTCTTTATACTGCTCATGATGTTTTGAGTGCTATAAATCCTGATAAAGTTAAACAATACATATTGTAGTTAAAAGTAATAAATGTTCTCATATGGATTCACCCCCCTCTCAATATTCCAACAATTGGCATCAGACCCATGTTCTTGAAGAAGTAGTCTAACCACTGGAAGGACATCATGGATTATGCTAAGATTAGGGTACCACAGTTTGATGACCATGACTATTCCTTCTGGAGCATAAGTATGAAAACTTATGTGCAGGTAGAGGGATTTGATGTATGGAGAGCAATAGTAGATGGATAAAAGAACCATCCAATCCCTTGATAGATAAGGATGGAAAGAAATTTGAATAAAATTATTCAAGGGATATAAATGCTATTCTGAATGGTTTGACTAAATCAATACATGTAAAGGTTATGCATTGTGAATCTGCAAAAGAAATTTGGGACAAACTTTAGAACATCTATGAAGGAGACACCAAAGTCAAGGGAGATAAAATTCAAACCCTTAGATCGAATTTATAGAAATTGAAGATGAAAGAAGATGAAGACATTGCAACTTAGTTTCTATGAGTCAATGAAGTAGTGAATGGTATCAAAGGTTTGGGACACAAGATGAAAGAACAGGTTGTTTCTCAAAAGGTACTAAGATCTCTACCAATGAGATTTGATTTGAAGATTTCATCTCTAGAAGAAATGGTGGACCTAGATACATTGATCATGGATGACTTACATGGGATACTCGTAACTTATGAGACGAATATATAGAAAGATAACCTAGTCACAAAGGAAGAAGAATTCAAGGCATCCAAGAAGATAAACAAGAAGAACAAGAAAAATCCAAAGTCAGATTGTAGTTGTAGCGATGATTTAGAGGAAGATGAAGAAATGAAAAACTTCATCAAAAAGTTGAAAAAAGGAACCAACAAATACAAAGGTATGCTTCCATTGAAAATTTTAATTGTGGTGGTATTGGTAATTTTTCATCTATATGTCCTCATAAGAATAAGGAAAGTGATGAAGAAGAAGAGCCTAAAAAGAAAAAGAAAAATCAAAAGGGTAGAATAAACAAAATAAAATTCTTCAAGAAACGTCTCTGCACTCAGGAAGATAGTTCATCATAAGATTAGCATGAATACAGTGACAGTGATACATAAAGAGTACTCTTCATGGAAATAGAATATTCCAAAGATGATTATGAGGAAGAAGAAGTCGATCTCAAAGAAGAATTAAATAGTTCACTAGAAGAGCTAAGGATTGAAAGAAAGAAAATCAAGTCACTCAAGGCAGAACTAAACAGGAAGGAAGGATCTTAGAATTCCAACTTCTAAGAAGTCCATAAGATGACCACGAAGTTAAAAATACAAGTAGAAGAAGACAAGAATTAAAGAATCACTCAGAGGACAGTTAAATGAAAAGGACAAGATAATCGAAGGCTTGGAAGTAGAAATAGTCACTCTAATAAAATATCTTTAGAAGAAGGACATGCATCAGAACAACACCAAAGTATTGGATGAGATCATTAGCAGTCAAAAACCATACCATGATATATCAGGACTATGATATAACTAGATAGATAAAGGCTCAAGGTCCAAGACAATGGGACAAAGAAGCTATGCAAAGATAGTCAGAGGCTCTCCTAATAAGGAAAAAGGAAAGAGGAACTAAGAAGAAGATTACAATGAAACTGCATCACCCAGACTATTCAGAACTCATAATCAACAACAACCAACAATAGAGAGACCTCGAGAAGAAGAAGGATTCAGAAGAGCACTACCATTCAAAATACCTTCCACTCCCAGGTATCAAACTATTTTTATTGGTTTATGTTATTCATGTAATAATTTTTGGTATAAAGATGTGAATTGTAGAGCCAATACCAACAACAGAAGTAAATATGAAAGATAAACAAGAAATGATTATCCAATAAGGTCTCATGAAGCACAAAATAGAAGCTACAACAAACTTGAATCCTTGAGTGATGAAGTAGAATTCTACAAGTGAAAAAAAATTGGACACATGGCCAAATATTGTAGATTGATTGTTCCTTCTAGAGAATCACAACAAAATATTGACAGTCACAGATAAGAACCATAAAGGAAATGGATAAAGAAGAAGGATCAATTCAACATTGAAGAATGCACATTTTTCTTGCAAGCTCAACACAAGAAATGTGGATGGTATGTTGAAAATGGTTTCTCAAAGCATATGACAGGTGTTAAGGACAACATTCTAACATTGAAGAAAGAAAGATATGGATCAGTCTCATCTAGGAATGACAACTTGGCTAGAATAATAGGAAGAGGCACAATCAATCTTGGAAACAAGTATTCCAGGGAAGAAAATGTTCAACTAGTTGAAGACATGGAGAACAATCTTCTATGTTTAAGTTAGATGTGTGATCAAGGACACAAACTTATGTTTGACTCAAAAAAATGAGAGATAAGGAAAGAAGGATCGTGCGAGTTGGTGGCTATATATGTAAGAACTCCAAGCATCATATATGTACTAAATAAAATTGGAAAATAAATATGTTTCCTAGGAAAGGATGATGAAAGTTGGCTCTGACATAGAAAAATGGGTCACATAAACTTTGAAAATATTGTCAAAATGAAAAGAAAGGAAGAACTAAGAGAAATTCCTAATATCTCAAAGCCAACAAATACTCTATGCAAGCATTGTCTACAAGGAAAACAAACCAGGACCAAGTTTGAATCAAAGGAGTACTCCACAACAAAACCTCTAGATATTGTACATACATATTGTTAAGACTTAAGTCTACACCCTTGCCCCTCCTCTCTCATTCCCCTATACCTTCATTAGAATCATTCCTCTTCTTCTTGGTTAAGACGGTTTCCCATTACTAAATGACTCAGTTTTTATCATTGTCTTTCTTGATTGATTCTTTGCACAAATCATTTCTGTTTTCTTGAAGGAAAATTGCATGTAGTGGTTTGGGTTCGAAATACTTGTTATTGTGTTTTCCATTGATTGAGCATGAAACAGGTAGACCAAGTCCTTTGTATGCACAGGAAATATCCGTAGAAGAAACACATCAATCCAGAGAAACAAATTTCAATCTTAGATTATAAGAAAACAAAAGGTTAAATTTCAATGGAGAAGATCCAACATGCCACTCAGATTGACGGTTTCCCTGCATTCAAGGCTTTCAACATCACGCCAGGTTTAACGAAAAGAAAAGGTCTCCGAAGAGCTGAAGAGATGAAGTGTCAAATTTTCAAAGCTAAGAAGTGCCGAAGTGGGCCCTCATTGTGACATCACTTCGCAAGTTCGTTCATTCAGGAGGTTTTGGTCCAGAGCAAGCACAAAACCTCAAAGTGTCGAAGTGATGAAGTTCGGAAGAGATGTGGAACTCATCAATCATGACTCATGGCACTCATTTTAGGTCATTTGGTTGTGTCATCTTCTCAATTTCGAGTGGCATGTGTCACTCTCCTTCAGAGACATGTCACTTCGGGCTTGTACTACTTCGGGAGATTTTCTTGCTTCACAATAAAAAAATCCCAAAGCCTGAAGTGCCGAAGCACAAAACACTCATCCGTCAAGACATGTGGCAACCATTTGGAGCTAACACGTGGCATCCATCTGGAACTAAAACATGCCATCCATCTGGTTTTGACATATGGAATTCATTTCGGGCACCTTGGAGCACGTTATCTGCTCAATTTTGAGTGACAAGTGTCACTCTCCTTTTGAGACACGTCACTTCAGGCCCATACTACTATGGGATATTTCCATGATTTACATCTAGAAACTCCTGAACGCCGAAGTGCCAAATTTTTGAAGCTTCGAAGTGCTGAAGTGGGCCCTCACTGCCACGACACTTCACAAGTTCGTTCATCTGGGAGGTTTTGGTCCAAAGCAAGCACAAAGCTCTGAAGTGTCGAAGTGTCGAAGTGTTGAAGTTTCGAAGACATGTGGCACAAATTAGTCATGACACGTGGAAATCATTTTATGTCATTTGTTTGCGTCATCTGCTCAATTTTGAGTGACACGTGTTACTCTCCTTCTCAAACACGTCACTTTGGGCCCGTACTACATGAGGAGATTTCCATGCTTTACATCCAAAAACTCCCAAACGCCGAAGTGCCTAACTGCCAAAGTCCTAAAGTGACCTCAGGTTTCCATGTCACTTCGCACCCACACAACTTTGGGAGATTTCCATGATTTACATCCATAAAATCCCAAACACCGAAGTGCCAAACTGCTCAAGTCCCGAAATGATGTCAGTCTACCATGTTGCTCCGGGCCCTACCACTCCGGGAGTTTTTCAACTCAGCATAGTCTAAAATCACTGAAGGATATGCCAACACATCTAGTCATTTCCAGTGGTGTCCAACAACATGCATGCACGCCAATGCTCGACACATCACTCACCTTTGTCACTCCTTGTCAGTTTTTGTCAAAGGCCTAATGTGATTCAACTTATGCATCAGTTTGGTCTACCATCAACAACCGTTTTTCAGTTATTTAAGTTGAGACATTTAAACTTAATGCATAATAAGTGGTCATTTGTATCACATTCCTTTTACTTAATTTAAGTTTGAAGTTTGCATCACTGCACTCCAACAGTTTCGTTTTTACGTTAATAAGTTGTTTACAATTGTTAGCGCAGAGTGAAGCCTCAATCCCAGATGGACGAGAGCCTTTGCAACTCTGATAAATATGTAGTTTTCGTATGTTTTCGAGGGATTGATTTTTTGAAAAGGAGATCAATAAATCAGTTGGATGAACCTGTTCTATACATGGATTAAAGTTCTCTACCGGGTGAACATACTTTTGCTGACAGTGTGTTTGTCCAAATCTTCATGTGTTTTTTTATCTTATCTTGAATGCAGTTTTTGATCTGTGTGAAGTGCATTGAGTTTCCTTGAGCTATTGCATAACTTATATTTACTAATATGCAACTTGTAAAACAACTAATGCGTTGGTGAAGATTTGTTTTTATTCCAACGTGTGGGAGCAATTGTGTTTTGATACATGTTTAATGTCTTGAAATGATATTTTAAGTATTAAACTTCTTGCAACATATTATTCATTGAGTGGTTTGTTGTTTCCCTTTGTTTTTATCTCTATTATTTCAATTTTCTATCATTTGTGTGCCACCAACCAAGGAGGACCATCATCCATATCATTTTTCCAACCCAACTATGCTCTTGTCTTCGTAAAACTAACCCTCTAACTGACCAACAAAATTAAAAAACCAACCATTCTAAACTTGAGGTGGCCTAGCTTTTCCCTTTAGTAGTCAGGTGCATAATTTAGGACCTGTTATCACCTAAACATGTAGGGGGGTATTTTTCCTAATAGGTGACCCCCTTTGGCGAAAGATGGAAAGAAGTGGGATAAAACCCACTTACCCTAAGTTTAGGGCACAAACGCGCATTTCGCTAAGCAGCAGGCAAATCTGGGCGGCCAGAATTTGCATGCCCAGATCTACATTTAGAGTTGGATTTTGGAGCCCCCCCGCCATTCTACCTTTAACGCGGAGGGGGGGGTCCAGAATTGAGCGCGCTTCTCTCAATGGCTTGGATCTGGGAGCCCGGATCTATGATCAAGGTTGGATTCCAGACCCCCTTTGCTTTTCTACCTTTAATAAGGGGGGGGGGGGTCCAGAATGGGTGGTTGTGTGTGGGTCCCCCTATCATCTGCTCACAATTGCCTTCCCCTTTCATCTCCCGCCATCTGTCTTCCACTCCATATTTCACCTCCATTCAATGCCATCTTGGCCCACCTTATTCTCGTTTCAACATCTTTCCTTCCGACACCTGTCCCTTTTTCTTTCCATATCGTTTTGTCATAAGCGATGTGTCCTCCCTCGACCAATCATGTCCCGCCACCTCCTCATTTGTTGTCCCCCTCATCCCTTCTTGGTCATTGCTTATCCACCACTTCCAACCATGTGTCTCAATCTTCACACCAGCCTCCACACATTACCAGTAGGCCATTTCAGCCGATCCAGGTGGCAGCGCGAGAGGGCTTCCACATCCCAAGAGTGAAAAGTTGACCGGGTCGTTCCCAATCCCAAGGAAGTAGTTATTGAGGTAGTTGGTGGTGGTTAGACATCGTCTCCACCATAAATGGAAAGTCCAGAAAGGGACCTGAGATAAGTAAATTCTTTTGCAGGGTTGCCAAGAACTTGGTTGCGTCTGACACAAGTGCATGACCATCCAAAGACTGCAGGTGCAGTCTGCTAGTAAACATGGAAACATAATGTTTTTAATGATAAGTCTCATTTTTGCAGTTGTTATTAGTTTTGGGTATATGTAGGTAATTTTTCCATTTTTTGTAATTTATCGATGGTAGAGCTAAGCTCCCGAATGTAAAGCTTTAACAAAGCCTCTGGTTCTCTGGTTATAGAATGATATTTTGAGATTTCTTGTTTAATGGTGGCCAACATCTTCCTTTCCTTTTTCATCTAAATCTTAAGAGCTCGAGTATGGATGATCCAGCTGGGTGTTGCTACAACTATATGATGTATTTTTTATTGTATTAGTTTTGCAGCGTTTGAGGTTCACTTTGAAGTTTCTCTGGTCTGAAAGGATCTCATACCTGAGACATTTCCCCTTCCTTTTACTTACTCACCACTATGCAAACTTTACTGGCTTAAGTTGAATCAAGACCTCACATGTCCTTGTTGTTCCAACCCAGTTTTCTGAGTGAGCGATATTGTTCTGAGTTTACTTCCATTCGATAGCCCTCTTTATAAACAAATTGTGACATAAACTAATGGGCGTCGGGATCTTCTCCTACTACAATCCAGGAGTGACTTCCAACGCCAACATTTCTGGCACCGTTGTAAGGGACAAAGTTTAAATTTTTCCCCGTGATTGAACGACATTGAGACTTTGATTTTGAAGGTACATCAGGCATCAAATCCCTTGAATATTGATACTGTGCACCTGGTGACTCCATTGTGACGACTCCACTGGGGTGAACCTACTGTGTTAATTGTGGCTTCCAGAGGTAGACACACCCGGTCCCATCCACAACTGCCTCTAGCTACACCTGAAGATGATTCAGAGTTGATTATCAGAAAAGGGAAGGCCTCTCAAGGAGAAACTTCCACCACTGAACCAGGTAATTCACCACCTCCTTCTGTAGAAACTCCATCTTCTTCTTCTTAGCTTCCTAGCAGACTTGTTTCTGAAGTTTCTCGTTTCCTGAATTTTGGGAGTGTTCCCGCTGAGCTTTCCCCTCCTGGTTTGAGATTGGAGGGATAAATATTTGTCACTCCCCTCTCCCCTGAAGATGTACCTTGGCGTAGAGCCTGGACCGTAGAAAATTTCACCACCCCTCCTCTTTTTATTATTGCTGCTACTGCACAGAGAGAAGTGTCTGCTAACTCAAACCCCTTAGCCTTCTCTCTAAATCCCCCCTTGTTTTCCCTTCCACCTGGTAGTGCATTCCCAATATTTCCTGTTCAAGATCCTTCTCCTCTGAGTTCTCCTCCACCTAATATTCCTATGGCAGGAGCTAATAACCCCATGACCAGAATGGAGGCTATAATAGCTGCTAGATATGCTCCCCTTTTGTTACCTCAGCCTCTCAATGCCCTCCCAGCAGATGGCTACCTAAAGAAACTGCCCAAGTTTATAGGTGAAGGGGACAAAGATGCAGAAGAACACCTTGAAGCCTTTTATAGCTTAACAAATGATCATGTCATCATGCATGCAGATGTATGGATGAGAATTTTCGTCCATAGCCTTGAAGGTGAGGCTAGAAAGTGGTTTAGGGCCCTTCCTCTGGGATCTATTGATGGGATTGAGGCTTTGGATAATGCCTTTTTGAGACAGTGGGGAGACAAAAAAGACTTCATGTATTACATGATAGAGTTTGGGTCTTTGAAGAGGAAGGAAGGAGAGTCTATCTCTGACTTCTCCAAGAGATTCAACAAAATGTACAATAACATCCCCACTGAAATAAATCCCTCAGAATCCTCCACTAAGATCACTTACGCTACCACTTTTGATCCCAATTTCTGCCTTCTGTTGAGGGAAAGGAGAGCCACTACTCTAGCTCACATGCAGGATGCAGCCGTGGAAGTAGAATCTAACATATTGGTTGTTGACCGACTCAGGAATAAGGATGATAAAGACATATCTAGGAAAATACCTAAATCCTCCCCATCCAATTCCTCTCCCCTTCCCCTTCAGATGGATGAGGTAACTAGAATGATAAAATTGCTTTCATCAGAATGGAAAGGTGGGAGTTAGAAGGGAAGCCCATGTATAGAAATCCCCAAAATGCTGATAACAGAAGCTTCAGGAGGCCCGATAACAATGTGCCATAGGCTTTTCCAAGGGAACAAAGGAGCAAAGATAGAGAGGATCAAATTATTCAAACCCCTCTCCAAAATAACTTAGTTTCTCATGAAGAGGGAGAGGAGATGGATGAGCTCGACCCTGAAATTCACTGTATTGAAGACACCTTCCCTTTTCCCCATTTGACTCAATCTATATATGAAGAATCCCTTATGAACAATCAAGTCAATGAGTTGGGTAAGGAGGAAAGGGTCAACAACACTCCTAACAGATATCATCTCAGGTCAAAGAAGAAAGAAGGGAATTTTGATAGCCATGATCATCCCTTCATAGCAGAAAAACTTGCCAAGCCTACTACAATCACTACTAAAGAGAAGAAAACTCAGAATACTTCGCCAACAGCTAAAGAACCTATCTTTGAGGTAAGGGAAGTCCTAATCCTTTTCCCTCCTTTAATTTTGAGCATGAAATTCAAAATATTAGGATCCGCATACCCCTCTCAAAGCTAGTTAAAAATGAAGATTTCAAAAGGTCCCTCTCCAAGCTACTACAATCTGAGTCCCCCCAGCCTACCACAGACTCAGTAAACCTTCAAGATGAAAAGCCAGCAGTTGTCCTAGGCCCCATGGTAGAAGACAAAGATGTTTCATCCCCTCCCTTCTACACATCCCTGAACATACATGATAAGGTGCTGCATAATTGCCTCATGGATTCAGGAGCTTCCCACAACCTTATGCCCAAAATAGTCATGGAATTATTAGGACTGGAAGTGACAAAGGATTATCATGATTTGTACTCTTTTGATTCAAGGAGGGTGCAATGTCGTGGATTCATCAAAGACTTGGTGGTCTCTTTATTTCAACTGCCAATGAAGAGCGTGGTCATGGACATTGTGGTAGCTGATGTTCCCCCCAAGTTCAACATTCTATTGTCAAGATCTTGGATTAAAAGACTTGGAGGAACATTACAGATGGACCTCACATATTCCACCATTCCAGTATTCGGAGGGAACATAGGAGGTTGTACATAGAAGGTCAACTGGCCTACATTGTTAGTGATGAAGAAAACCCCACCAATCATCCCATCTTTGCACTTGACACTGATTTGGGGTCTAGTTTATTGCAGATCACTCAGACTCCTAAAGCTCCTTTACAGATCAGAAAACAACCTAGTTTTAACCATGAGATACCTCCTCCAACCACCTATGTCTGGAAAAGTTTCTTTGATGAAGCTTCTTCTAGCATAGGTGCTGGCGCTGGAGTGATTTTTGTGTCACCTTGTCAGGAAACCATCTCCCTGTCATACAAGCTGGAATTTAAAACTACCAACAACATGGCAGAATATGAAGCTCTTGTTCTGGGTATGAGAGATGCAAAAGAAATGGGAATAGAGGAGGTAGTAGTGTTCATAGATGCGGAGTTGATAATCGAGCAAGTCAGGAATTCTTATCGGGCTAAGCACCCTTGGCTTAGGAGTTACAGAAATGAGGTGTGGGACCTGATTGATAATTTCTTCTCGACTTTCAACATTTCTTTTATTCCAAGAGAGGAGAATACTTTGGTCGATTCCTTGGTTGTCTTGGCTAGTCTATTCAGGATCCCTCTGTCGCCTAAGATCAAATGTGGGATTGAGATAAGATACAGGCCATCCATCCTGGACAATGTCAAGCATTGGAAGGTATTCGAAGACGATCTTGAAATCGAAAAATTTCTTCAGTCCGTCGATGAATTTTCTGCATTGCACATTGATCAGGACCTTGATCCCGAAGGTGACCCTCACCATGAGGTATTTTAAAATAAAATTGTTAATCACCATATTGTTCAGTTGCCCAACAATCACATTCTGAAGGGACTAGTCCCTTTAGAAAGGTTTTTCGATGGGAATGATGTGGTAGTGAAGGGTAGGATTTCAAGAGGAGATGCTGATACAGTTGAGTGCAACATTGGCACATAGGAGGAGCCTAAGTTTTTCAAGTTGTCAAGCAGCCTGACCCAAGAACAAAGGTCTGAATATACTGACTTATTGAAATAATTTTCTGATGTGTTTGCATGGACCTATGAAGACCTCAAGACATATGACACATCTGTCATTGAACACAAGATCCCACTGAAGGAAGAGGCTAAGACATTTAGGTAGAAGCTAAGACAGATAAATCCCATGTTGCTACCTGTCATGGAGAGAGAAGTGAAGAAACTGTTAGATGCCCAAATCATTATCCCCTTGAGATATTCTGAGTGGGTGGACAATTTGGTCCCGGTGAGGAAGAAAAGTGGTGAAATTAGGCTCTGTGTCAATTTCAGGAACCTGAACAGGTGCTCAAAGAAAGACAACTATCCCTTGCCTAATATGGAACACATATTGCAAAGGGTAACTTGTGCATCTAGGATATCCGTGATTGATGGTTTTTCTGGCTATAATCAGATATTAGTCATGCCTGAGGACAGAGAAAATACAACCTTCACCACTCAATGGGGCACATTCATGTATGCCAAAATTCCTTTTGGACTAATGAATGCAGGGTCAACATTTCAGCGAGCCATGGACATAGCCTTCATCGGGGAGAAAGATCAGTTTGTGGTGATCTATCTGGATGACATCACAATCTTCTCCAAGTCTGATGAAGAACACTGTTGTCACTTGAGGAAAGTTTTCTTGAAATGCCAGAATTTTGGCCTATCCTTAAATCCCAAGAAATATTTGTTTACTATGAAGGAGGGGAAACTATTAGGCCATATAGTATAAGCAGAGGGAATGAGAATTGATCCTAGCAGGGTAGAAGCACTTCAGACCCTATCACTTCCCAGGTCTAGAAAGGAAGTCTAGGATTTTTTAGGGAAGATTAACTTTCTGAGGCAATTCATCTCAAATTTTGCTGAGATGGTGAAACACATCACCACCATGCTTAGAAAGGGAAATGAAGTAAAATGGACTGCTGAACCCAGGGAATATTTTTTCCAAATAAAGAAGGGTTTGACTGAGGCACCTATGCTAATCAGTCCAGATTTTTCCAAGGATTTCCTAATTTTTTCTTTTGCTTGTTTTGATCAGTAGCAATGGTCTTGTTGTAGAAAAATGAGGAAGGGAGAGAGAAACCTATTTCCTTCTTCAATAAGGCATTAAGAGATGCATAAATCAGGTACAAGATCATGGAGAAGTAGGCCTATGCCTTGGTGAAATCTCTCAAAGCTTTCAGAGTCTATGTCTTTCACTCAAGAGTGACTGCATACATTCCTTCAGCATCTATAAAGGACATCCTTATACAACCTGACATAGATGGGAGAAGAGGTAAATGGATTTACAAGATCCTGGAGTTTGACCTAGAGATTAAGCCCACCAAGTTGGTTAAAGAGTGGGGTTTAGCCAAGCTGCTGGCTAAATCCAATTGCAAGGCCTTGAGGGTTAGCTTCATCAATTCTTGCTCAGGAAATCAACAAATTGAGTCTCCCAACAAAAGCTCTTAGGATGGCTTATCACTAGAAGAATACTCCTGGTATAGAGACATTTTGTACTTTCTATGAGAGTTAAAGCCTCCTGATGGAATGGGAAAAAGTAAGGAAAGAGATTTAAAGTTCAAGACGGTCAGATATTGCCTTATTGACCAAGCCTTGTATTGGAGAGATCCTCTAGGGGTGTTTCTGAGCTGTCTGAATCCATGGGAAGCCCAAAAAGTTATGTTTGATTTCCATAGAGGCCTTTGTGGGGGGCATCATTTCTAGAAGACCACAACCCACAAAATTCTCAGGGTTGGGTACTACTGGCCCACCTTATTCATTGATGTCTGCAGAGAAATCAGAGCTTGCATCAAATGCCAAAGATTCTCAGGAAAGTAGCAGCTCAAATCTCTGCCACTAAAGCCTGTAGTAGCCTCAACACCCTTTCAACAGTGGGGGTTGGACTTCATTGGAGAAATTCATCCTCCTTCAAGTGGCCAGCACAGATGGATCCTGACTGCAATGGAATATTTCACCAAGTGGATAGAAGCTGCCCCCACCAGGAGTGCTTCACACAAGGTAATTATCAGCATCCTAGAGGACATCATAGTCAGATTTGGTTGTCCCAGCAGAATTTTCACCGATAATGCTGCTTCTTTCAAGTCTAAGCCTCTGGTTAAGTTCTGTGAGAATTCAAGATTTCCCTAATTCACTCCACTCCCTATTATCCTCAATGAAATGGACTAGCAGAATCCTCCAATAAAAGCCTAATCAATCTCATTAAAAGATTATTGGAAGACAATAAGAGGGCCTGGGATTCAAATCTCAAATTCGCTCTATGGGTCGATTGAGAAACAACGAAGAAGTCCCTGGGCACCTCACCTTTTCAACTTGTTTATGGGACGGAGGCTATTTTTCCCACCCAGCTTGCTTACCTGTAGCGAAATTCTTTTAGGATCATGAAGGAGAGTTCGACCATATAGTCAGAAGGATTCATCAAATGATGGAAGTGCAACAGATGAGGGAGCAGGTAATGGAACGAGTTTATGATCATCAGTAGAGGATCAAGCAGGCTTTTGACAGGAAGTTCAGGAAGAAGGAATTCGAGCTGGGATATTTGGTGCTTAAGTGGGATGCACCCAGGAAGGATAGGGGCAAACAAAACAAGTTTGACGCCCTCTATATTGGGCCCTTCAAAATATCTAAAGTATTCTCAAACAACACTTACAGGTTGCAAGATATGGAGGGTGAAGAAGTTTTTAATGGCCCAGTAAATGGGCATTTCCTGAAGAAATGTTTTGTTTGAGCCTCATACGGCTCTTCTATATTTGTAAATATTGTTTTTCTGTTTATTTTCAGCTTAATAGATGACTCTATAGCCCAACAACAGGGAACTGAAACTGAAAATGACTCTATCCTCCATGGAACCTAATGTTAGCACCTAAACATGTAGGTGGGTATTTTTCCTAATAGGTGACCCCCTTTGGAGAAAGATGGAAAGAAGTGGGATAAAACCCATTGACTCTAAGTTTGGGGCACAAACGCGCGTTTTGCTAAGAAGCAGGCAAATCTGGGCGGCTAGAATTTGCACGCCTAGATCTACGGTCAGATTTGGATTCTGGATCCCCCCCACCATTCTACCTTTAACGCAGAGGGGGGGGTCTGGAATTGAGCACGCATCTCTCAATGGCTTGGATATGGGAGCCCAGATCTACAATCAAGGTTGGATTTTGGAACCCCTTTTCTTTTCTACCTTTAATAAGGGGG
>ML787468.1:689816-706538 GCA_009831015.1 Picea engelmannii | reverse complement strand
CCTGATCCTCAAGATAAAGGAAGCCTTCCTGTAACTCTTGTAAATAATGTAAATAACAATGTAAATAGTGTAAATAATTCAGATAAAGTAGTCTTAGAAACTGCGAGTAATAAAACACAAGCTACCACTTTGAATACTCGTAATAATGTACCTCCTTTTCTTTTAACTTTTGAAATCTTCAACTGAAATGTGCATAATTGTATGGTTGACTCAGGAGCATCGTCCAATGTGATGCCTTGGTCAGTCTGCCAAAAGATTAACACTAAAGTAGAACCCTCTTCCTTGAAAATCATACAACTTGATCGATCAGATGTTAAAGTTATAGGTGAACTAAAAAATGTATTGATTAGATTATCGTCTAACCCAAAGGTTCATCAAGTTATTGATATAATTGTGGTGGATATTCCAGAAGTATATGGTCTGTTTTTGAGCAGGGACTGGTCAGAGAAGCTACAAGGTTACTTCGCAACAGACTGGTCTCACTTATGGCTTCCAGAAAATGGTAAGCCCAACAAGATCAGAGTGAATCGTGAGCGTTACCTCAAGTTCACGGTCACAAACTTGAACGATCCTAACGAACCATACACACCTCCTGTTAATCCGCCTGAAGTCAAAGGGATGGACACCTACTTCAGAAATTTCATGGCTGAAGTTTCACCTATCAACAATCCAGAACAGCAGTCCGAGATCCTAGCATGTACGCAACCAACAACTTCTATCCAACAGTCCTGTGAGCCTGATGGAAATAA
The DNA here is from genome assembly GCA_009831015.1 of Picea engelmannii. Taxonomy (NCBI): domain Eukaryota; kingdom Viridiplantae; phylum Streptophyta; class Pinopsida; order Pinales; family Pinaceae; genus Picea; species Picea engelmannii. The sequence goes on along the minus strand of ML787468.1, from coordinate 705,789 downwards.
AATTTGGTCTTTATATTTCGATGGTTCCAAGTCTAAAGAAGGAGCTGGTGCAGGCTGCATCATTATCGATCCGATAGGTAACAAGACGTTATTGGCTTGTAGACTAGAATTTGAATGTACTAATAATATCGCAGAATATGAGGCTTTATTGCAAGATCTCAGAAAATCCTTGGACATGCACATTCAAAATCTGATTGTATTCGACGACTCTGAGATAGTGGTTAGACAGGTGAGAGATTCTATACATTATCTTTCCCCTCATCTCAAATGTTACCAGTCTGAGGTATGGAGTTTAATGAACAAATTTTCTGCTTTTAATATAAATTCCATTCCTAGATAAAATAATGTTGAAGTATATCTATTCGCTAATGTTGCCTCTAAACTTCTTCCTGCAGATGGCTTATCCCCGAACGCGTTCTCCATGGAGCTGTTGTTTCGACCATCGGTTCCTGACAATATCACAAACTGGAGAGTATTTGACGATGATCGGCAGATCATTAACTTTCTGCACATGGAAGAAACCTTTCAAGGCGTAGTGATAAATGAACAAACGCACGATGACAATTTGCACGACTTTACGATAATACCTAATCTGAAATCTCCTGAAGCTCTATCGGACATGGTAAATCTTATACCCAAATCTGTTGTTAGACTATAAAAGTTTTATGATTTTGAAGATAAGTTTAAAAATACGGTCAATTGCAAAACCAATAGTTCCTCATTGTCTTATGAGAAGGTAAATTTAGGGACTAGCGAAAATCCTCAGTGTATCAATTTAGGCTTGGGATGTTCTAGACAAGAAAAAGCTGCTTTTGTTAAACTATTTAAAGAGTTCAAGGATGTCTTTGCTTGGACTTACAATGATCTTAAGACATTTGATCCTAATATTATACAGCATGTCATCCCGATGAAGCCCCAAACCTTACCCTTCCAACAGAAACTGAGGAAAATGCATCCTAAATTAGAACCGACCGTACAAAAAGAATTGAATAAACTCCTAAGTGCTAAAATAATTTTTCCTGTTAGACACACTCAATGGGTATCCAACCTCATCCCAGTGCGGAAGAAAAATGGGGAAATTCGACTTTGTGTCGATTTTCGAAACCTCAACAAAGCGTCTGAAAAAGATAATTATCCTGTCCCTCCCATGGAATAGATCTTACAACAAGTATCTGGTTCCGAGAGGTTGTCCTTACTGGATGGTTTCTCTGGATACAACCAAGTCTTGATGTCTCCACCAGACCAGTTAAAAACTACCTTCCGTACCCCGTGGGGCACTTATGGTTATCGCAAAATGCCTTTTGGATTGATTAATGCCGGTGCTACCTTTCAGAGAGAAATGGACATTACTTTTAGAGGCTTAATCAATCACTTCATAGTAGTCTACTTAGATGATGTAACTGTTTATTATAAAAACAAAGATGATCATCTAGCTCACCTACGAGCCGTTCTGCTACGATGTCGTAAATTTGGCATCTCCTTGAACCCCAAGAAGTCCATCTTCGCAGTAGAACAGGGTAAATTACTAGGATTCATTGTGTCTAGTGATGAAATGATTATTGACCCCGAGAGGACCCAAGTCATTGCTAAAATTCCCCCACCTACCTCCAAAAAATCCATGCAGTCCTTCTTAGGCCAGATCAATTTCGTGAGAAGATTTGTCCCCAGTTTCTCCGAAATGGTCAGGCCTCTCCAGAACCTGATTAAGAAAGACACCCAATATCACTGGGAACCTACTGAAAACCAAGCTTTCAACGATATTAAGAAGGCCATAATTGACGCTCTGTCTCTCATGAGCCCTGATTTCTCTCAAGACTTTACACTGTATACTTTTGCCTCTGATCATTCCTATGCTGCGGTCCTAACTCAGAAGAATTCTGAGAACAATGAAGTACCTATCGCCTTTATGAGCTCTACTTTCAAAGGTGCTGAACTTAACTACCCAGCGGTTGATCGGCAAGCCTACGCTGTCTTCAAGGAAGTTAAGCATTTCTGGTCATATCTTCTGAAGTCAAGGACGAAGGTCATTGTCCCTTACCCTGTCGTTAGGAACTTGTTAGTGCAAAAGGAGTTAGGAGAGAAAAGAGCCAACTGGGTCACCTCCTTGCAGGAGTATGACATAGAGATCACCCCAGCACAGATTGTGAGAGGCCAAGGATTGTGTAAGTTGGTTGTTGATTCAGAAACCAAACAACAAGAAGATAGTGATACGTCAGACCTAGAACAACGTGATCAGAGTTTGATTTGTTGCGCACAAAACCCCGTAAGTCCTTGGTACGACGATATTAGATTTTGTCTTCAACATGGATCAGCACCCCGTCACCTTGACCCCGCCAAAAGAAGAGCGTTGAGACTAAAGTCCATCTCCTTTCATTTAGTTAATGGTATACTGTTTCGTCATAATTTCGATGGCGTACTGATGTGTTGTCTTGAAAAGGACGAAGCAGAGAGAATCTTGCTTGAGTTGCATGCAGGAGAAGCTGGTGGTCACTTCGGTGGCGACACCACTGCTCATAAGGTTTTAAGAGCCGGTTATTACTGGCCTACACTTTTTAGGGACGCCCATGCCTTGTGTCGTAAATGTATCATTTGTCAGAAAGCATCAGGGCGATTGCAGAAACCAGCCTTCCCCTTGCAACCCGTCACAGTCGATTCTCCTTTCCAGCATTGGGTCCTGGATATCATAGGTCCTATTAACCCTCCATCCTCATAGAAGCACAAGTATATTGTGACAACCACTGATTACTTTACTTGATGGTCTGAAGCCACCGCGCTAAGAACTATTAACACAAGTCAGGTGATCACTTTTCTAAACTCGAATATCATCACTCGTTTTGGTATCCCTGATTGTCTAGTCTTTGATAATGCTTCATACTTTTCTTCTCTTGAGATGAGCGAGTTCGCCTTAGAGAAAGGAATAAAGATGAAGTATTCTGCTAGTTACTACCCTCAGGGTAATGGCTGAGCAGAATCAACAAACAAAAACTTGATCAAAATTATCAAAAGAACTGTGGCTGAAAATCACAAGAATTGGCACAATGCACTGTGGGCTGATAGGGTAACACCTAAAGATGCTATAGGTAACTCTCCCTTTTTTCTTGTTTATGGCAGAGAAGCCATTCTGCCACCTCACATTCTTCTTCCTTCGCTTCAATTGTCACAAAAAGTTCAAGAAGATTGTCCCCCTTTAGTAAGTCGTATTAACGCTTTGATGAAGTTAGAAGAAGTAAGAACCCAAGCTAAGCGTAAGTTAGATCAACATCAACAACTGATTAAAAGCTGGTTCGATTCTAATTCCGCTTCTGATAGGAATTTTGAAGTAGGCGATCTCGTCTTAAAGTGGGACAAACCGCACGAAGGAAAGGGTGAGCATACCAAGTTTCAAAATTTGTGGCTTGGACCATTTTTTATTGCTGAAAAGTTTGGTCCTAGTTCCTTTCGATTGCAGAATCTTGAAGGGCATCTTGACACCTACCCAGTGAATGGACAAGCCCTGAAAAGATACTTTGCTTGATTACTATCCTTGTATATTATGTACATATTTCTTTGGTTTGCATCCTTTTTGTTTTTCCTGTTTTGATTTTGATTTGGATTGATTAATTTTTTTGGTGTTTTCGAAAGATATGCATGCCTATGTACTGAGCAATTCAGATTCATATCATGAAAAAATTTCTTCGCTGAAATAACTTCTAAAAGATTGTACGAACATCAGTGATATATTTATAAAAATAATATTTATGTTGGAAAATTTTGTTGTTTGAAAGAAGTTTATTGATTTCAATCTCTGAGTGAAGTTTTTCATGATTATCTTTATCTTTTTACGTTGTCCCTTTTCCGTAAAGGAATGACTCAAAAGGATGTCTCCCTGTCATAGCAAGTTGTTTTAGAAATAAAACATTTCTGGAATTGAATAAAGGATGGTGTTAAAAAATTCTAATGAGGTCTAAAAATAATAAAAATATGATAAAATACCAAGATTTTTCAGCGTCACCCCGCTCAGTTATACACAAAAGAAAAATAAAATAAAAATGTCAATATGAGCTGTGGGAAGTGCTTGTAAACCCACCGGGATACTGAACAGGTCCGCTGGAAGCGGGTAAATGCAAGCATGGCACCAATACAACTTCGCCGGGGTACTGAACAGGCCTGCTGGCAACGAAGCAATGTCGGGTAAATGAAAATCTGTAAAAAATTATGAGAAACCTCTTTTAAGTCCTTTATTCTGATCTAGAGCTTCTTGACAGGATATAGACATCCGAGTGGGTTAAATGGAAACCCTGTCGAGGCTAAGGATGCCTGCTGGCAGCAGTGGCCATGCCAACAATATTAAAGATTTTATCATTAACATCGTGACTTGTTGATCTTAAGACTGTTATTAGTTTGCATCTTTTAAAACATCGCTGGAAAAGATAGTAAATGATGATGTTTGTACGATTTTTTGGTTGTTGTTTTGAGTTGAATTTTTATTTGTTGTCGTAATCTGAATCTGTTCCTTTCAATAGAGATAACTGCTTCTCCCAGTGTGTCACCATTGTTGGCAACCAATTTAAATTTTTCAATTTCCCTTAAAGATGGCTACACCTATGTCTCTTGAACTTCAAATTTCTGTCGCATCTTGAAAACAGAAGACATTTTTATTTCATGAGACATTTGCAATTGGTTTCGATTTATTTTTTCACGACTGAAAGCGTGAAAACTCCCCCATCATCATTTGGACTATCATGATTTGCTCATTGATATTCTGATTGGTACTTACCTTTGGTTTATTTTTCAAATTATGTTCATTTGCCTATTATCCCTCTGATTGCACAACTTGATTTTGATTTAATTGACAAGGCATTGAGCGTGTTGATTGATGAATTATACTTGATTATATAGGGGTCATGGTGAATTAAAGGTTTTTATATGGTATGATCCTTATTACTATAAGCTCTTAACTTATCGATTTTATGAAATCTCTTGTTGCAATGTTTATAAACTTTTCTTATGCAAAAGCACATGGGTCACATACGAGTTGATTTCATATTGAATGGCAATGTTTTATACACATAGCGCATTGGTGAAATATTTGGATTTTACTTGGCTCAAATTATACTATGGAACATATGATATATGGGTTTGATTTTACGTTGAACGATCGTGGTTTCAAACTTTACATTGGCACACTGATATAAATTGTCCACTGTTTAAACCTTGGGATGGCCGAATAATGTTAATATTGGTTATGATTGATTGAACAGGGATGGTACTATGCCATTAATGTTTTGCATGGCGTTGAACTAACCCACCACCTTCGCACACACATATTGATTCATTCCCCTTTGAGCGCTTGCAGCTGTTAATCCCAAACGACCTCGCTCCTATGTGTTGATTGTGTTCAATCCAAACCCTACCATGAGCCCGAACCATGCCTCCAGTCATGAGGGCTGAACCCAATGGCTGCCAGGCATTGTTAATGTTTGATGGTGCTTACAGTGACCTTGAGGAATTCGGATGGCTCTCATTCATACGAAATTTTGATGGTTATAACCCTATCGTGGCTCGGCAATTTGCATTAACCTTCGATGGCTGCCGAGCCAAGGTTGGGGATGTGCAGTTGGAAATTGATGAGCAATTTCTCAGTCGAGCTACTGGTTTTCCTGCTGTGGGACAGAGATGGTCGAAAAATTGTAAAGTGGAGAATGTCCAGTGGACATTGCTCTTCCATTCACGAAGATTGAGCTCTTGTGACAAGGGTTTGCCTGCAAACATGCTAAAGCAGCACTGGCACGACTTGCTCATGGTAACCAAGCAATTCATTACTTGCGAGGGCAGGTATGGTTTCATGTTCTTGTATCACCTTCAACTACTGATGGTTTTCATAGGCTATGAGCTTAATATGCCTTTCTACTTGCATAGGAGTTTGTTTAAAATGTCCAAAAGGTTCAAACGAAACCAGGCCGATGACAGTCTATTTCATTTTGGGTTAATTAAAATGATGGTGGTTTGTCATTTGGAATTACGTCGGGACTGTTGGAATGATTTTCTTAAACACAATAGTTTTGATGAGTCAAGCCCACCACAGGTTGACAAACCTGTGGTGAGTGAGTGCAAATCAGTACCCCCTGCCCCTTACAGTGCCCTGCTACCCAAACCTCTACCCGAGCCACCTATTGACCTACCCATTTCTGTCACCGAGGATGTGGAGAATGATAAAACCATGGCTAAATAGCCCAAGACCAAACCCATTGCCAATTCTAAAGGCAAGAAGAATGCTCGATTAATCTCTCACATGGCGAGAAACAAACCGAAAATTCCTGTCAACCCTGACCCTGTCATGATAAGTGAAGACTCTGACTCAGAGATTGAACGCTACCTAGAAAGCGAGTATCCCTATTCCGAAGGTCTGTGTGATAAACCCGCATATGATTTTTTGAAGAACTTACCACCTTGTTTGTTGAATGATCCAAATTATCCAGGCATCAAAATGCCCTGTGAAACCCCTGGTGACTCGTCGAAACCCCCTCCTGTTCTATCTCAACTAGCCACTCCACTGTGTGATCAGTGTGGCACATGGCTGGAAAGGTATTACATTGATGTCCCAATGCTGCAAGCCAGAATTCACGCTCTGGAGGATCAGGTTGCCAAGCTATCTGGTCAAAAGGGTAAAATGACATCCACGGATAAGAAACAACGAACAACTGGTTCGAAATTGTTTAAGAACGTGGAGTCGGCAACAACATTCGTCAATTCAAGATTGGCATAGCTAGATCAACCTCACTGGTAAGACTTTCACCTATTTATATGGCATAATCATAAACTTTGTTGATATTGTGGATTTGCTCTGTCACACAAGCATGCACTGTTGTATATAATTTAGTTTGATAAATCAATTTTCATTGGATTTGGTTTTGATTCGAGTGATCTGAAGATAGATTTGATTTGTTTTAAACTGGTTTCAATCGAATACTCTGTCGATTATTGAATTTGTCAATATTTTCTAAACACAGGTCGTTTCTGGTATATCAATTTCAAACACAGTTAATTTTTCATTTCAATTTGGTCATATACGATATGTTTGGTAAATTATGGTTAACTGTTGTATATTCCATGTCTTCTTGACCAACTCGAATACCATTATGTGGATGCATGACTAAATTGCGAGCATATTCGAATCATGACTGTTATATTCAACCTATCGATTCGCATAGTTGACCGTATGATTAGTTTGATTCATATATTGTTTAATTTTTATTTGGGAATGAAATTGATTATGCCCAGGATTACGATGTGCTCTTATTTTTAGCTCAGTCACATTTTCGATTTGATTATTGCCCAGTTTATGGTTATCACTACTGTTGATGGTTACGATCATTATGTGATCCTGTCTGATTTACTATATAAACGTTCAACGATTGCAATCTATGGTGAAGTTCGATGCTGTGATGAACGTTTGGCAATAATCGTAACGGCCTTTCTATATCGGCATTTGATTAAAACAATATGAATTTTATGCACAACTGTAACCAATCAATTTGGATTGTGTTCGATTGTAACTATATCAATTTTGATTACATCACGATTTACTTGTAATTTTATTTGGATATGAAATAGTGTGGTTATTATTTGACCCGATTCTATGGCAACCAAAAACAGAGCATTCTTATCCTGTTTAGATTTTATCCTTTTTGATTTGATTTGATCTGTACGATAAATTTGCTTGAACCATTAGTAATTCGATTTTAATATTTGTTAAAAAAGAATTAAATTGGATTGTTTTAAAAAGATTTCATCTGATTGTTATCTGATTCTATATGCTATTTTAGACTAGCGACAGAATCAAATGATTCTGTAGCTAAGTCTGTAGAATCAATTTTTTAGTGTTTTGTTACTGAAATATCTTTCTAATTTGATACTTGTGTTCTATTGCAGGTAAATTCGAAATTGCAATTGAGTTGTTGAGCAGTTAGGGGATGTTTCAAAGATTTTACTTGCATTTTATTTTCTTAGTTTAGGAGATTTTGGGATTTTTCCCCTGATTATGTAAAATTGTTTGATAATTATCCACAGGGATGTTTTACCCTGTGGAGAAACTTGTATATACTTATGATTTTTGTAATAATGTTCATCCTCATTCGTGGGAGAACAAGGATATGGAATTCTAATGCAAACTGGAGCAGAATTGATGTTTTGTCACAGCTTTAGCTTTTCAATATATCAACGTTTTGTTTCATGTTTTGTATATCATTTTGTCTATGATTTATGACTACTTTAGCTATCTATATCATGTGCAAATGATATAATTTTTATCACTGTAATCCATTATCTTGTCTCTTCCAAATATATAAAATACATAACAATTGTTAGTTCAGTTTGTGAATGACAGGTTTATCTTCTTCATTGATTGAATTATCAAATATAAGTTTCTTGCATAACAGGTTTCCCTTATTGCAGAGATTTATACATCTTATAGTTGTTATGATATTTTTTATGTCTTGTTTGTCCTGCAAACCAACTCGAAGAGCAGAACAACTGATCTTTTACGAAAAGCTATTGAACCAATTCAGTGCGAGTTTACTTCCTCCGACCAGCTTCAGAGTCATCACACACGGGACAAATTAGGAGCGCTTCCAGGTCAACTAGTCTTTTCTTTGCTGTTTTCATTAAGTAGTTCAGTTTAGAAATAATTTTAATTAGATTTATATTAGATTGTTTAATTTCAGTAAATATATTAGATTGTTTAATTTCAGTAATGTTTATTTCTTTTTCATAAAATATAAAAATCAAAAAGAGATTCTTGGCTGTCTTAGGGTAGAAAATATATGAGTTTCGCAGGTTTTAATTAAATCTGTAGATTGTTTATAATGTATATTTGTGAATAAGTAATATTGCAGCTGATAATTAAATAGTTGATTTGAGATATTATAATAGTAATTAGTAGATTGTATATAATAGTTAGAATAGTAGTTTGTTTTAGATAGATTAGTTTAGTTTATTTTATTTAGTTTAATTAGTTTAGTTAGTTTTGTTTATATTAGTTAGTTTAGTTAGTTTTAGTTAGTTTATTTGTTTTAGTTAGTTTAGATTAGTTTCTCTTTGGTTTTCTTAAAATACCTTAGGGCGCCCAACAGAGCCGTTAAACTCGTCAAGGTGGTCCATTCCAAATGGCTTGGGTTATTTAGACAACCCCGGACCGGTTCCACTCTCCCAGTTGACGGATGGTCAGTTTCGCCCGTCAATAGGGTCCCATATTCATCAACAGTTGGCAGCTTGATGTATGCAATGGTTTGCAGAAGACCAGATATTGCACATGCAGTGGGAGTTGTGAGCAGATATATGAAAAATCCAGGTAAAGAACATTGAGAGGCAGTAAAGTGGATTCTCAGATACTTGAGAGGTACTGCTAATCATGCATTATGTTTTGGAGGTTCAGAAACTATTCTACAAGGATATGTTGATTCGGATATGGCAGGTGATAAAGATATTAGGAGGAGTACCATAGGGTATGTGTTTACTATAGGTGGAACAACAGTAAGTTGGATTTCAAAACTGCAAAAGGTTGTTTCACTTTCAACAACAGAGGCAGAGTATGTTTTTTCTATAGAGGCTAGTAAAGAGATGATTTGGTTATAGAGGTTTATGGAGGAGTTGAGAAAGAAGCAAGAGAATAGCAGGTTGTTCTGTGATAGTGAGAGTTCCATTCATCTTGCAAAGAACTCAACCTTCCATTTGAAGACTAAGCATATATAGTTGAGGTACCACTTCATACGATCCCCCTTGGAAGATGGACATTTGAAGTTGGAAAAGATACACACTAGCTAGAATCTTGCAGACATGTTAACAAAGGCAGTAACCAGGGAGAAACTGAGTTTCTGCTCAGTTTCAGTTGGTCTTCAAGAATGAAGATGAAGATGAGAAATTTTCCAGGTCCAAGAAGGTTCAGAGTCAAGCAAATACATCAACGGTGGAGTTGTTGAGATCAGTCTCCAACTGGGAGATTGTTGGTTGTGGAGCCTGATTATTTTCCTGATTCAGAGGTCTTTTATTTTCATCCGTGTTTATACCCCATGAAGTATTTACACCCCATAAGTATGTACACTCTTCCACGCGGGGGAGTTCATAGGGGGGGTACCCCCTCTGTAGGGTATAGGGGGGCTATCCCCCCGACTGGGGAGTCTCGGGCAAGCAAGCCCCCAACGGGGATTTAGAGGCGAAGCCCCCAAAGGAAAAATTGCCTTGTAAATGTATATTGTAATTTCATTGTAAATCTGGACCGTTCATTATAATGTCGCGGATCTAACGATAGAGATTATGTTAGGGTTTTTTTCCCTAGAAGGCAACCCTCATTTATGAGGGAAATGTATTGCGGCTATGATTGATGGAAAATATTGTATTCTGAGATAGGAGACTATGAGAGAAAGAAGAGGAAGTTACAACGGGTTTGTTGTAGGTTGTATCCCTTCATATGATGGATAATAATAAAGGAAGGACGTGGAAATTTCTTTAGTGGACGTAGACCACACTGGGTGAACCACGTAAATCTGTGTCTCTATTGTATTGTGTATCTTCTGTGTTTTGTTTCTGAATTTATTTTATTTTATTGCTCCACAATCGTATTTTTCTAACAGATTATCGGTCAATGATGTAAACTATTAACAAGCACGAGGGAAATCACCATTGATGTCAATGATTCCCAAGGTACTCTAGTACATTCCAATGAATGTGAATAGATGAGCTGAAGTCGAACATCCGTGGAATCATCCGATTAGAGGTCAATGATGTAAACCCATTGTCGGACATGAGGAGGCCTACCATTGAGGCATGTAGGTCCCAAGGTACTGTTGGTAGCCATTTCACATTTGTTATCTTTTCCTTACATGTTGCCTACACAAGTGTTTTTGAACTCTTAATACTCATCGCGATCTTTTGAATAAAACAACATGATTATCTTGCACATTTGCACACCTGCTTTTCATTTTATTTTCATGAATGCAAGCGTGAAAACCTTGAGTTCAAAGTCATGTCGATGGCATTACAATCATCACCAGATTATTACTAATAATCTTGTTCTATGGTCATTTCACCTCTGACTCAACAATGGTCATACAGTTGGAAAGACACCAAACCTTTACTCAGTTTGCATTTTTGTTAATATGACTTCATTTTATAAGTTTGTGATGCAATGGTATTCTAGTGATTGTGATTGAATCCTTGATACAATGGTGGTTTGATGTTCTATTGTCTTTGATTAGACCCATGGTGCAATGGTTTCATACAACACATAAATTTTATGATCAAATCCTTGGTGCTATATTCAAAATATTGTTTCGTTTTAAATCATACAAATGCTATTAGGATTGACTTGTCATGGTTACTAATGGTTGTTTGTTTGGAATGTCATTTACATTGTTTTAACACACACCAATAGTAATTTGAATCACCAAAGAACCGTCGATTGTACATATCTATATGAGAGTTTTCCATGGTTTTAATTCATTCCACTACCCGTGCACGTATAGGCATTAATGCCTGCCTTGTATCTTTGGCTACCTCTATTTGTTTTGGGGAACCCTACGAGCATTTGGTCCTGCATCTACCCTATCCAGCCCCCCTCACCGTTTACCCTGTCGACTGTGTGTTCTCTCCTATGGCACCTGTTTTGCACATAGAACCTAATGGTGTCCAAACACTGCTTTTGTTTTACAATGCTCGTGAGGACCTGGAGAATAATGGCTGGCTATTTTTCATCCAAAAAATTGAGGGTTTCAACCTCGGGGTTGCCCAACAGTTCGCCCTCACATTCGATGGATGTAGGGCCAAGGTTGGAGACATCCAGCTTGAACTGAACGAAGAATTCCTCAGTTCATCCACGGGTTTACCAGTTAAAGGGCAGAGGTGGTTTAAGAATTCAAAGGTGGACGAAGTGTCATGGCCGCTCCTATTCACATCAAGGAAAATTGTCAGTTGTGACAGAGGTATGCCGGTCACTGCCCTTAAGTCCTGGTGGCATGATTTATTAGCCATTGTTAAGCAATTCGTGACTTGCGAAGGTCGTTATGGTTTAGTGTTTCTTTACCATCTCTGGTTGCTTATGAATTTCATAGACTTCCCTTTGAATATGCCTCACTACCTCCTACGTAGTCTATAAAATGTATAAATAATTTAAGAGGGAGAAGGCTGATTCTAGCCTCTTCCACCACTGCTTGATCAAAATCGTTATTGTTCATCATTTGAGGATGAGTGGTGATTGTTGGCAAGCCTTCCTGTTGAGGAATGGCTTTGCCACTCCTGAATGTAGTCAAGTGGACAAGACCATGGTCACTGAGACCCTTGTTGGGCCTCCCATGCCACCTCCTACCCTCCTACCCACTATCAAACCCTAGACCTGCCCCAACATTGACCTACCTGACATGTTCGAAAGACAATACTAAGATTGTTAAGAGGCCTGTAAGGAAGAAGGGAAAGGGAAATACCGATACCAACAATAAGGGAAAGAAAGTTGCACGTTGGATATCTAGGTGTCCTCGAAACAAGCCCAAACAAAACACAGACCATAATCCTATTGTTTTGAGCGAGGATTCAGACTCTAAGATTAAACGCTTTTTGGTCGAGGAATACCCGTATTCACATGGCCTCTGTTCTGTTGAACCCTATGACTACGTATCCAACCTCCCACCATGCCTTAAGGATGACCCTAACTTTTGAGGAATTAAGTTTGACAGTGGAACCCCTGGTAATTTAAAAGAACCCCCACCTGTAGTGGCTCGGCCCAATCAACCACAGTGTACTCAATGCAATTCTTGGCTCGAACGTTACTACACAGATGTTCCTCTGTTGCAATCTAGAATTAAATCCTTGGAGGAATGGGTTACTGTGTTGTCAAAGGAAAATGATAGGCTATAAGACAATGATAAGAGATAAAAGAGCACGGGTTCTATCGTCTTCATAAATGTTGAGGCAGCTACTGCCTTTGTTAACTCAAAGTTATCCCGACCAAATCGTTTTCCTACAGCCCAAGTATGTTATTTCAACATCGATTTTTGAATGATTTGGTTTGAATTAGCATAGCCGATTCGGTTTGCTCCGAATTAGTTCTGTTTTGTTTGAATAGATTCAAAAACGATTTTTTTATTTTCGAATTACCAAGAATGATTTCGTTTTGAATTGTGTTTGCATTGAATCAGTCCAAAATATTTGTTTGGTAAAATCGAATATAGCTCTGTTTTGATTGAACCGATTTAATACGATTTTGTTGTTCTTGAATTAGTATAAACGATTGGATTGGCTCTGAGTTAGTTTGATAATAGTTCTGTTAGTTTTGAATTAAAAAATGATCATGTTAGTTTTGTATTGATTCAACAACGATTTTGTTAGTTTTGAATTGGCATGAAAGATTTGGTTTGTTTTGCCAAGAATGATCTGCTTGTTTTGAATTAGAAATTAAGAGTTGTTTGATTCACTGTATACATTCTTGTTATTATTTGGAATCATTTAAAATGATTTTGTTTGTATATATGACCAGCTACAGAATCGTGAGATTCTATAGCTAGTCATAAAATTTGGATTTTGTTGATTTTACAATTAAAACATTATCTAAAATTGTTTACTTTTGCCTATCTACAGGTACATACGAATTTCAATGGGAATTGGATCTGCTGTGGCAGTTTAGAACATACTTTTTGTTACATAGTTTTGTTTCAAGTTGTTAGTCTTAGGCAGAAATAGGAATCTGGGAGATTGTTCCCATATTTTTGTGAACAGTGTTGATACTTTCCACAGGGGATGTTTCACCCTGTGGCCTTTATATACTCATTATTTTTTGTACACAACCCATCACTGTTGGGATAACAAAGACTATGGACTTATGATTATACAGACTCGAATGGAAGTGGATGCTTTGTAACAGCTTTAGCTTTCAATTTATCATACTTTCGTTCAAGGTTTGTGCATTTTAATTTGTAATCAAATTATTGACTACTTTAGATATCAAGATTTGTCACAGATTGATGCATTATGATTTAAATTTTGTCCATATCTGATGTATCTCATTTTACGCACAACAATTACTCTGTTTGAATTTAATAAATAGAAGGTTTATCTTCTTCATTAAATGAACAGTTATGTACAAATCTTCGCACTGGATTTATTTAAATGTGATGATCTGTAAATCATAAAATTGTTGTTGTTTTATGTCTTGTTTGTTCTGTCATTCGTATTCAAAGAGAGTTTTTGCTTCTTCTTTACAAGAATCTTGTGGAAAATCGAGTGCGGGTTTCCCCCATTGAACAACTAAATCAGATACTATGCACGGGACAAATTGGAAAGCGTTACTACAGGTTAGTCTGTTAGTGTTATTTAATTAGTTTAGTTAATATATAAATTTCTTGTAATCTGAACGCCTCTCACTGTTCATCTCTATAGTTCAGATTTAGAGTTAGGATTGTTATGTTATTGTTATGCTTAGATAGCTGTCATTTTATTTCTGTCTCATAAAAATTATAAAAAAATCCAAAAATAATAGCTTTGCTGTCATAGGACAGTTCACAAATGATTTTTGCAGGTTTTCAATTTAAAATCTGTAATTTGTGAATACTGTACATATATAATTGAGGTTTAATCTTGTTGATAGATGAGCTTTTAAATAAGTAGAGTTATTGTTTTATGATATTAGTTAGTAAAATGTATATATAGTTTTCGATTTGTATATAGTTTGTTGTAGTTACTTTTTTCACTTAGATTAGTTTCTTTAGCTTAGTTTTTTTTCTTTCGTTTTCCTAGGAATTATATCGGCCAATGGAGCCACTAAACCCATCAGAGTGGATCACCCCAAACGGCTTGGGTTATTTAGACAACCCTGGACCGGATCCACCCCTCCAATTGACGAGTGTTTAATTTCTCCCGTCAACAAATGGCACTAGAAGGAGGGACGACTGACAAGATGACCTTGTAGGAACCTTTATTTTAAATGTATTCAATTTCCCCCATGGCTCCCCAAATCACTGTGTTGGAACATGCTTTCAAATTCTCGTTACATGATGTTCCCAATGAGACAGTCTCTTGCTTTTCCAAACTCACCTTTGATGGTGGAGGCAATATATCTACTAAAGACCACCTTAACAAGTTTTGGTGCAAATGCATCAAACATGACATCTCATATTTAGGAGTTTTATGCAGACTGTTCGCTTTTACTTTTAGAGGTCGGATCAAACATTGGTTTGAATCCTTTCTAGCATGTCACATTTTTTATTGGTTTCAATTTGTAGATGAGTTTCTAGATGCTTTTGAAATTTATGATTTTGATCAATTATGTGAAGAATTTCATACTTCGCTAATCAAGGACGATTCATCTTCAGAAGACTTTTTGACAAGAGTCTATCATATCCTCTGTAAATTTAATCTCGATGACATGTGATTGGCATTAAATCTCTTCTATGATGCTTCCATCCCTTCCATCCAGTCATGTTCAATCACGAATGAAGAACCAATTGCAAATCCTATCACTCAACTGCTAGAACAATCTTCTTCGCAAGAAGAGAAAAAATCTTTGGATAATGTTGAACAAGCCAGGGAGGTAGAATCTATTGATCAGGCTCTTATTGACAACCAAATTGATTTTTCCTTTGAATCATTGTATTTTCAGTCTAAGACTAGTGTGGAAGATGATTCATTTCTAGCTCAAGGTGAATACCCTCATTCTTGTAACTCATGCTCTAATCAACATTTAAAATCAGTCATTGAAGAACACTTAAGTGATGAAAATCGTCTTGAATGTTCTAATACTCCTATGAAACTGATTAGAGAAGAAGTTATGCAACTAGAAGAAGAAACTTTAAACCTTCATCCTCAAAATTCACTTTGTTCACAGGAAAGACTAGATGCTTGTCACATAAATTTTGAATTATCTATCACACAAAAGGCAAATCCAGATGATCATATTATGTTGAGGAATTCATCACCAAAACAGAGTAAGAGTTTTAAAGAAAGTGAAGAGAAT